>JAHWFP010113784.1:37728-70425 GCA_023313725.1 Lithobius niger
TTTGCGGGGTGGGGTGGGGCTGGAATAGGGCAAATGAGGCGGGATGCGTTGTCGACACAGACATTTTTTTCGGTGAGCGGCTCACGTTCACGTCAAAGGTGGGTACAGCTGTGACAGTTTCGGACATAGGGGGGGGGGTAGGCATGAAGCCAACAGTAAAATTATTCGTAAGAATTACTGTAGCATAGTTTGTGTTTATTGGTTGGCTTGAATTGAAGAAATATATTTATTATTATTATTTACTGATTATACACACAGTGAGTAGTTAGGTAGATTTTGTATTTTTCGCACCATAATTTGAATTGTCCGTGCGATTCGGTTTGATATTTGTCAGACGCAAACTGAGTTCTAAATAGTTCAATCGATACCACCGTTTATCGAAATATCACTCAATCGACAAGCACGAGCCAGCAGTACACGCAAAAGCCGATCGCAGTAAAAAAAAAATACAGCATCGCGCAGTTTTTGAAGCCTACGTTAACCATTAACCCAATATTTAACAATTTTGGGGGGCTTCTTCCACAGGCACCGCTTAACTTCATCGTTTTCTTGTCGCGCGTGCGAAAGTGAGTCACGTGATCGCGTAAAGGAGAGAGCGGAAGTCGTGTTGAAGTGCAACGATGCCGACTTTCGCGAAACCGCGTTCGACGGCAACAAGCGTGGAAGGAGTACTAAACGTGGCTGTTATAGGGCAAGCAGGCATGTACTTGTTTCCTAGTCACTATATCCCAAGAGGCATGTAAGGCTGTACCGAGCACATTTTTTTTCTGCCGAGCCCATCCCGAGCCGAACGCTCAAAAAATGCCTGGTACACCGAGCAGAACCGAGCCGATCAGTGATGCCGAGCAGAACAGAGCACCTTTATTAATCGCAGGGTGGTGCTGGGAGTACCAGATTTTTTCACATTTTTTCACATTCCAACTTTTCATTTTTTTCACATTTTTCACATACCCGCTTTTCAATTTTCTGACGTACCTACTTTTCATTTTTGTATCACTATTTTTTCGTTTTCGTATACACTCCAGTTCCACAATTCTTTACAACATTTTTTTTCTTTTCCAGTAACCATTGTAATTTCTCTGTAATTTCACTTAATAGAGCGAAAGCGAATTCAAAACAACTCCGGTAATAAACCACTCAAAATTTTTTTTTTCGTGTTTTAACAGACAATTTAAATGTTCCCTTCAGGTAACAAAATATTAGTTTTAAAGCTACAAGTTGGTTAGCAGTTGAATGGTAGCAGCACTGAATGTGTATACGAATTCGAGACTTCTATATGTAATATCAAATTAGATGGCACAGACTTATCTTCAAAAACTGCGTTTTTAAAGTTAGCACTATAAATTAGATAAAAATTTGACAAACCAAACCGTTCTTATTTTTAAGAATGTAATTTCATAGCGTAAGACTTATCCATCGATGTTTTGGTCATTTCAAACCCTAAACCCACATTATGTTTGCAGAAAATTGGCTGGGATGACGCCGCATTTCCTTCCACGACGAGTGCAGAAACATGTGAATATCCCACTTGTAGACTGTAACTGTAACTGTGAAATGTCTACAAGTGTTATGTACACATGTTTTTGCACTGGTACTGCAAGGAAACGTGACGTCATCCAGTCAGTTTCCTGCAAACTATAGAGCAGTGACATTTGCCGCCATATTGGCACCACTATGGGTTTTGGAGAGCATAACTACAAGGTGCACTACATAAAAATGGAGGGAAAAACAACGGAAGAGCAGATTTCTTAGGCTTAAAATAACGTTGTTTTCTCCAACAACAAAAATAGCGCGTTTTAGGTCTAAGAAATCACTCTTCACAGGTGCATCGGCTTCAGTATGACGCCCTTCTGTTTCTCTCTGCAGTGCCCCCTTGCAGCTAACCCATTAAGGCTCCAGCATAGAGTTATATACAATAATACTACGCCGTGTCACTGCTCTATAGGGCACTGACACGATGTAGTATTATTCTATAATACTCTGTGGTGGAGCCAGTTACTGGGTTAGCTGCAAGGGGCACTGGTGGGGGAAAAGAAGAGCGTCTTACTGAAGCCAATGCTGTTAGACTGGATTTCTTAGGCCTAATACGCGTGATGTTTGTCGGTTTGTTGGCAGTTGCTGACATTTTTAAGCAAGTGGAATCTTTATTTTCCAATTGCAACCTAAGCAGCATAAGGGATTGGAGAAAACAACGGTTTTTTCAGCCTACGAAATCCACTCTCAAAGCACTGGCTTGAGTAGAAGTGCCGTTGTTTAACCCACCATTTCAATCTAGTGCCCCTTGCAGGCATCTCCCTTGTAGCCATATGACGTCACTTGACGCTGCTCTATAGTTTTGAGCTTTTGCTACCACCAAGACAGTAATGTTTCATCAGCCTTCGTAGAAAATCGTCAATGGTATTGTCAGTGTTGTTAATCATTATTTTGTCGTTTACCCAAACTCAAGGCAAACTTAGCTCCTGTTAGTCCTGGCCCCATCGTATAGTGCCGTAAAAAAAATGGGGTCCAGAGTTTTTTGTTTTTGATTTGTGTTCTTGGATCATAATAGAAGTAATTTAGCTTGGGTAGACATTTCTAATCCACGGCGAAATTTACCGGACGCCATTTTCCAAAATGGTTCTTGGTTCGAGAATCACTACGAAAGTCACTGTTTCAAGAAACGACAGTATTTGAAGATCCACCCTGAGTTTACAGAGACTACAACTAAACCTCAACTATCCAGAAATAGTGAACACCGTGCAAACTAAATAGTACATTAAAAACAGTATCATAAATTTCATGAACGGCTATTTAGTAATCCTATGGAAATATCCAACAGCATTTCGACCAAGTCTCTTTCCAACTCAGCAGGACTACATGCTGCAGAATCTTTTTAAAGTTAAGAGCTGCCAAATGTATGAAACTATTTAAGCTTTTGGGGCAGCTGCCAACCCCAAAAAGATAGACTTCAAAAATAACAAACTATATACCTAAAACATATACCCCTACACAACCTTACAATCATAATATACCACCTTCCTATCTTGTTAACCAGTAAGTTGGTTTTACAGGTGCGTCCAAATATCTTTTACAGTTGGTATTTACGTGAACTGCAGTGCATAATTACTGGTCATGGAATTTATAAGGAATTCCTTAGCATTATCATTGCGTGTTGTCCACGCCTTTATAGCAGTATCAAAGGTTTCGGCTTCTGTTAGAAAGGCTAGATATTTATAGGACAAAAGGTCAAATGTCCAAAACGCAACGGAAAGAGGCTTGCATATGCATTTATTTAAAAGACTAGATGGGTAAGACAACACCTGAAAGTTCATACGTCACGGCTTTTAATGCATGTTCCAAGGTAGCAAAATGGTTGACAAACTCGAAATTAAACGGAAAACAGAATCATCCATTCACTCGGAATAGTTAATTATAACGTTTACTTCACATGAACTAACTTCAAAGCCATTTGTACACGGGCCCTCGTATTGTCAACATTCGAAAATAGAACGTACGCTCCTTCAAGTATTCCTTGTATACTTAATATTCCAAGTAAACAATACAAAAAAAAATGATTGTACAAGGTAACAACGTTATCCGGAGTCTATTTTACCTTACCCTTAGTACACTGAGACAGGTCTACGCTTTATAAGCCCTGATCCCGAAGTCTTGTGTTCCGTGGTCTCGTGCATCCACCAATCCACCCAAAACCATCCTATTAGCCAAGTTAATCGCACTGACTAATAATTCGAAAGTTAAATTAAAACTAGAACATTGCTACTCGCGGTAGCTATCTTCGAGTTTTCATTTAACGTTCAAAGCATTATTCGGTGCGATTAAGTTGGCTAATAGGATTAACCTTGGCGACCTTTCCTTCGTTGATTGATATTACTACCTTCAAAAGCCGATCCTTCTTGTAAACTTGGCGATTTTTACACCTGTTTTCGTTTTCGGTGGATATCACAACTTTCATGGCACTGTGAACGTACAAAAGGTTACACCGTCTTATCTTCATCTGTACCTTTTTATCTGGAGGAATTTTATGTCTTTAAATTGTCCCTTTGATAATTTTCAAATTTACTATTGCCAATTAGCCGTTCGATTAGCCAAATTGACATGGCTTAGTTTATTGTACGACAATTCTTCACATGCTTAAGTTTTTTCAATCCCATTTTGCAGACACTGGCTAACAATCGCTGATTTCTTTCGCTTTGCTCACTCAATCAGCGCATGTCTTTTAGTTGTTTTGTTTATCCCTGCACCTTACCCTTACTTTTTCAAGAGTTCAGCAGCATTAGGATTTATTCTCGACATAAGCTATGCTTTTAGTTGCTTGCAGTTGATACACACGTTAACTTAGGACTGTGAACATACAAAAAGTCAGCGCACCATCTTATATTCCGCTCTACCTTTTTGTTTTGGGAGTAATTTCATGTCTGTAAATTATTAGCCATTACATCAGCAAAATTGAGAATTTTGTTTGTTTGCTTTATTCGTTCATATTTAGTCATGCAGAAACCCCAGAAGGTCACTGTTACAAAAACAGCAGAACGCGAAGCAATTTATTTTTAGTTATTAGCAAAAGTTATTGTTGCGTAACCATCATCTAACGTGCATCCCTTTATCCCTTTATTCGTGCAACCCGGACCACTGCACTGTGACTGAGGTTGGCGCTAATGACCAAGTTGTCGACGCGCCATTAAGCCTCAATCCCCCCCCCCTTTATTCTTACGCAATACACGGCAACGTAAATGTTTGCTTATTTTGTCCTTCGTTACAGTTCAGCTTTTAGTTCGTCCAGACTTTTACAATAATCGAAGGACCAGTGTTGATTGAAATCTTTGGTTGCAACTTGGACCAAAGAAAACCTTAACATGGTAAAATATGCTTTTAGTTCCTTACAGTTAAACATACACATGTCTGCTTAAAGGGTTTAAAGGGTTTAACGAGCGTTAACCACTCCTGGTCATCTGCCCGAAGCCCTAAGGCCCTATGTCAGCAACAGCCAGATTCCCAGGCGGTCACCCACCCAAGTATCAATCCAGCCCAATGCTGCTTAACTTCGCCCAATGCTGCCCAATGCTGCTTAATGTCTGCTAGTGAGGCCGCAACAATTAATCTTTTAACAATCGGATGTCTACAATGGGATGAGCTACTGTTATTTGGCGGCGACACACTAGCTAGAGTGTCGAGATATAAGAAGTAACAATCACTAACCAACGTTCACTTTAAATGTGCTGTGCACGAGGCTAATCATTGCTTCGTTGCAGAGTGGCTGGCTACAATAAGATCTCTGTAAACAATGAAACTTTACCACACCATAACATAAGCCAACGAAATTGTTTAATTGAGGCTAGCCGATTAAAATTAAAGGCCGGGCCACCAAATTAGCATTGTAGCATCTAAGGCCTACCGAGTTCTCTCTCGCAGGAAGCCAAGGAATCCACAAAGCAAAACTTTTAAACGCTACAAACAAGCCACGTGACTCCTTAATTATTGAGTAAAGATTTGGTATGTCCTCGTGCGCCTAGAAACACGCTGTAAGGCTTAACGATATTAGTGTCACTAGATGGCGCCACGCAAAATATTAAAAAAAAAATTCCCCTGGCGCCATCTAGTGACACTAATATCATTAAGCCTTACAGCTTGTTTCCAGGTGCACGAGGGCATACCAAATTTTTATTCAATAATTAAGGAGTCACGTGGCTTGTTTGTTGCGTTTAAAAGTTTTGCTTTGTGCATTCCTTTGCTTCCTGCGAGAAGGAGAACTCAATAGGCCTAGATGCTTCAATGCTAATTTTCTGGCAACTGGCCTTTAAGAGCTTGGTGAAAATCGATAAATATTCAAAACGCGCAAAAATACACAGACGGGTTCACTCACTTAATCAACGTTTATTAGCAAGCTAAAAATAATTGTTTAAACAAAGCATAAACCACTGCAAGATTAAAATTGAAGGATAAGTGAAACACGGAAACTAGGATAAATATTCAAAACGCGCAAAAATACACAGACTGGTTCGATCACTAAATCAGCGTTTACCGTATTAGCCAGCAAAAAAAGAAATGTTTAAACAATACTTAAACCGCTGGATAAACCAATAGAAGATTAAAATTAAAGGATTAGTGAAACTTGGTTAAATACTCAAAACGCCCAAAAATACACACACGGGTTCGCTCACTCAATCAGCGTTTATTAGCCAGCCGCAATAATTGAGCGCACGGATCGTTTTTTGTGCACCGTTTGCAACATGGGAGTGAAGGGTTATTTATGAAAACAGGCTGGAAATTCTGGTGCAACGTTTGCAACATGCGGATGAAGGGGGGGGGGGGAAGAGTGTTCTATGAAACAGCCAGCAAAGCTGGCCTGGAGATTCTAGTTTGATATCAACTTCCTATCTGGTCATTGTTGTTATTCTGAAGAAAGTGCACTTAGCTTACTAAGAATCCCATTTTCAAATATTTGTCAGATTTGTAAGATGCTTGGTGATGACTGATCATCTGCTAGGTAATAATTTCTATTATGTTAACCCAATTTTATCAAAGGGAATCTTGCCTTTTAAACCTTGTAAACACAGGAACACTTCCGGGTAGGCATTTATCGTATGAAGCCATTTCTTAGATTTTAATACAGTCGCTGTTTGTGGCGAGTGACACCATTTAAACCCATAAACTTATTTCTTTTTTTACACCTCGTACCTACCAACCGATGTCTGGAAACTGGGTTTGAAACTGTCTTGAAAGACAAATCAGAAATACTTTTATTTCTTCAATGACAAAGATTTCCTGCTTCAACCCTGTTTCTGCATCCACCTACATTTCTTTTTCATCCCGCAACACTTGTCTTCTCTTCCTTGTTCCATTCAAACACAACATCCTTCAGGTTTTTTATTAATGATCTAGTACACCGCCACCAGTCATTAAAACCAATAGTCCGCCAAAAAATAAGTCTAACGCATATCAAAATGGGGGATGCACTGTACAGTCCTGGTTGCGATTAGCAGTGTGCCTCGCGTACACAATATGAGCAGTCTACCTTTATTTGTCATCGGTCTTAAAAGTTAGGTAATTATAACTTATATGTTTGATTTGATTTGGACTCAATCACTGAGCGCATTAATGACAATCGAAGTATAAGTTTAGATTTGTATGTGTTTTTAATCAAAGTTGGAATTTGTATAAATTCCATTGATCCTGCACATGCATTACAACAACATAATACACATTACACATGTTGGCTCTCCATTCTTGCATACACAGCTTTCGTTGACGATAACTTTGCTACCACAATGAAAGCATTCTGCATGTCAACACCATCATTAGTATGGGAACGTTACGAATTTCTGCAACTTTACAATTTTCTAGAGTAGAGCTTTTCAACCTTTTTTTGGCTCGAGGTACCCTTCGCTATCTTTTGCGGACTCGATGTCACCCCTGTCCCAAAGTTGACATCTTTTTTTTTTTCAAGCAAAAAGATATTGCTCCACTTCTGCACATGTCACTGCGTATACCCAATAAAACACATCATCGTTTATTACTACAAATTAGTAACCTATCCCTAGCTAATCTTTCCCTAACTAGACCTTTAACGGAGCTTGAACTAAGTAGCTATCAGCTCCAGCAAACGTGCCTCGCGTTGTTGCACGGGAGCGCCATCGAAGGATCATGACATGCGATTTTGCATGATTATTTTTTTACGATTCAGTCTGCTTCGCGGCACTGTTTAACAAGCTTCGCGGCACACAAGGGTTCCCCGGCACACCGGTTGAAAAGCACTGTTGTAGAGAGATATACGAGATGTTACATGCCAGTTTGCTAGAGTCTTACATGGTTAACAAACTGGTGATGGACAGAATGGTTGCTTATTGGATGCCGTGTGACATGGAAGAAAACAAACCTGAGTTTCGTAAATTTCCACATTGGTTCATGCTATAGTCGGTTTGCTTACTAACCCGTAGGTTCCCACTCGGGAACACATTCGTCCATCTAGCATCATTGGCTTGCAATACTCAGGAGTAAAGGAAACACAACAGAACAGCGAAAATCATACATGAAACACTGATGAATTGTTGAGTATGTTAAGAAATCATTGTTTAATAAAGTTCTTCCTAACTGATATTATCTGAAAAATTGCAAGACACAAAATTACAAGACAGGCTGATAACAATTCTTCAGGACCACCACTTTATGCCAAACTTAAGGGAATCAAGAAGAGCAACTTTACTTTCTTCTGGAGTTAAAGTTACTTCCGGTCTGGGAAATGTGGAAATCACGACGTCATAGGGTAATGACAGCGGAGCAGAAACCAATCCCTGCTCTGAATACACCTTGACCCTTTTTAACGATCTAGTGTTTTGCTTCACACACCCTCGAACTGTTTGTATTTTGCTTCACACAACTTTATTGGGGGTCAACAGTCCATGTGCTAGCACTTTGGGGTCACTGTGTTGTGCTCTAGCAATGCAAGATTCATAAAAGCGAGTTTCAGCTGTCTTAAGTAATAGCGAAATAGTTCGATGGCTTCAAGCATTGGGTGAGTAATCCAGTGATCCTTGATATGATTTTTGGTCACGTGATGGATTGTGATTGTGGTCCAGAATTTCCCATCCGCTGCCACAGGGGCAGATTGTCCATCATCGCTCGCGCGTCGGATAGATGCACCCTGTATATATAATGAAAGGGGTGAAACCTGCTAAAGGCCTTATCGTGGAACAATCCTTTTTTTTTTTTAATCACTGGAACTCTCCGCTGAACTTCTTTATTGTTAACATTTCTCACGTTCTAAGTCATTATTTGCATCACTATATTGCCCAGAGCGATCTGAGAAACCTTTCAGTGATTGCGATCCTAGCCAACTTCCAGAAATGGCCAGGACTTTTACCTCGGTGTTAAAACGCTTCTCAGGTCGCTCTGAACAATGTACGAGTACAAACAGTGAGACAACTTATCAATAAAGACGTGCATCGCGAGTTCCATCGATGATAATAGCGTGTATGCATAAAATTTAATAACGCACGATTGTTCTATGATAAGGCTTCAGGCTGGTTTCACCCCTTTCATTATATGTATAGAGTCTGTATCCATGCGATGCGTGCACGAGAGATGATGGGACGACAAGCCCCCGTGTCCATTACCATGAGTTTGCCTTCATGGGAGCGGATTAAGCCATTGCAAGTGTTACTATTTGTTGCTTTTTTTAATGTTTGTTGGTGCGAAAATCGGTCACTTCGCCCGCTCTTCTACACACTCTAGTTGCACTTTCTGATTCAACTGACACTTCGAACAAGAAAGTCATTGTCCGACAAATCACATGGACTTCTTTGCGTATCTATATACATTTTGTAACGATGAGTTAGCCTAATAAAATCAAAAGTCAAGATGTACCACGACAAGTAATTTAATCCCACAATCACTCAATTAACCCAATTGTAAAAAAAAAAAGATAAAACTAAATCGTAATAAACCCTCAGTGATTTTCAGAAATAAATAAGACTAAAATATAGACTAGGAATACCACGTCACTGAGAAGTACTTATGAAATAAAAATTAAATTTGGTTTTAAAAACTGCAGTACGAAATCGTGAAGTACTCCCAATAGGAAGAAATGTGTAGTTTATTGTAATAAACCCTTGGATTGCGATGCGCATCATTCATAATTGTGTTCCTAAGACGTTTGTGTGTTTATGTGTAGCTTATCTTTTTATTCTAATTTTACCACCATTGTCAGTGTCTTAAATGAGTGTCACTTCTTCTGCAACAGTGAAGCGTGGAATTCAGTATAGTTATATTTCGTCAGGCAACGTAGATTTTTCAAGTGATGATAATGTATGTCGATTGCTAACACTCGGAGGTTGAGAGAAATCAGCCCTATATCTGTCAGTATTTATGACTGCAGCGATCCATGGCTATTAGATTTGTACACAGACACCTGCCCCAAGACAAGCCACTCTGACAACTTGGTTGAGTGATTTTGTGTCACTGCAAATTAATACACTGCAGCGAGTGCAGTAGGCTCTTTTAAGCACTGCTCCTCAACACAGCCGGTTAACACGAAGATAGGAATACGTAACCGACCCTCAACTTAGTGTGTCGACAATGCTTTTTCAGAGCATTGTCTTTTGTGTGAAGGTAACTATTATTCATATTCGTTTAGCGCATCATAGAGACATATCACTGATGCTAGTTATCGATTGCAGATTGACCTCTTGGCAGCTAGTAACGCTTGTCATATCTTCTGCCCAGGAACTCGATGTGGATATGGTCCGGACTGAATTCAGGCGGCGGTGATGCCTAGCGGGGAGGTCGATTTTAGTGCAGCGAAACCTAATGCATGCACTGCATTTATCCCAGGCTGCAGTAAATGCTGAACGCAGTTCTTGTTGGAAACGCTTGTTAAAGAGAGCGTAGAGGATAAAGTTGATGGAATGGTTCACAGTGATGAGAAGGTTAGCCACCATGCCATAAACACGGAATCCTTTGTTCTGGCGGTAATTCTCGTCGTATATTAGTTTAGCAACAGGGTCGCTTGACATGACCCCGAAAGCAGTGGAGACTGCAACTAAGCACGTTATGATTACCAAGGTGACTGTGAGGCGTTGTTGTTCATGAACATGCTTAGCGTAAGCGGCAACTGACATGGATGCTCGCGGCGAACAGTAAGTGGCTGACGCCAGCACCAGAGCTTTGCGCTTCTTAAATGTTTTCCGCAAAATTCGAACGAGGAGGATGTTGAGGACTATGATGGTGATGGAAGCCACTGCTTCTAAAGCCAAAACCACGTGGTAAACTGCACCGTGAAATCTCAAGTAGAAATCGGTCATTCTTACAAAGCTGGGGTCGTAAGGAATTGCAGCGATTTTTTCTTTCTTTGGACGTCGCGTTGTATTGTACGCAGTTTGGCTGAAATTACTCTTTTTCTCCTGAAGACACGGCAGTTCTAATAAAAGTTTCTTTATAATATCTGTGCACGTAATGTTGATGATGACGTGGTACTGAAAGCGATTTAGAAGCGGTTGAATAGACCAGCTGATAGCTTTGGAGTCGTTGCGCTTCCAGTACAATTTCACTTTGTCGGAACCTGCATGGTAGGAATTGTAGGGGAGCGATGCACGTTTCTCGGTGACCAGCTTGCCAAAGTATGATGATGCGTACTTGATTGGTTCCAGGAACTTGGCGTTTAGGAATGTTGTCCAGTTAAAGAAAACGTAGTCCTTGGTGTTGGTATTCCATTCCAGCGCCGTTGGTGAAGATTCATTGTTGCTTGATGAATCGCGTTCATCTTTTAATTCAGTGACGTTATGGTAACCAGGGTTCGCGTTACATTTGCGAATTTTGAAGTCAAATAAGTTTCGACTTGGTTTACGTAGGATGAGGGGCGACATAGTTGTATTACTTTCAGTGGTATTTCCCTGTACCAGAGGTCTACTGATAATTGTTACCCCTTCCACCTCAATACTTGTATTATATCCAGTGAATAGAACGCATTGGGACATTCTGTTTCCCACAGCGACTTGGTTATTTGAAGTTGATTTAGGTGAATAAGCACATTCAACGGTGAGGAATGAAGGCAACGGATTGTGGATCATGCCGGGTATGTCGCTAACATTGCATTCGGGTTGGTGGCAAATCGAAAATAGAAAGAACCGTGGCACATTGATAGCTATGGCAAGAGCAATTATGAAACTTGTTAGGAGTCTTGCCTTTTTTCGGTCGCATACTTTCT
This sequence comes from Lithobius niger, assembly GCA_023313725.1. Taxonomy (NCBI): domain Eukaryota; kingdom Metazoa; phylum Arthropoda; class Chilopoda; order Lithobiomorpha; family Lithobiidae; genus Lithobius; species Lithobius niger. Next base: position 49,427 of record JAHWFP010113784.1, read on the forward strand.
TCGCAAGTAGAGGAAAGCGCACAAACACGAACCGCTCAACCGTCATGGCGACGGCAATGAACAAACTTGAATTGGAAGCCATGTTAACGAACGGGAGATAGATAAAGAGTTCGTAATATTTCGTGAAGTAGGCTTGTTCCACCGGAATTTTGCATGTACCACATCTGTAAAGAAAAAATGTACAGTAGCTTGTGAAAGAGCAAATATTTGGAAGCATCTTACTGACAAACAAGATGTTAACCATTATTTTGGAACCATGGACGAATATTAGTTTAGCCATGATCTTGACGTATAGAGCAGTGACATTTGCCGCCATATTGGCACCAGTATGGGTTTTGGAGGGTATAACTACGAGGTTCACTAAATAAAATGGAGAGAAAAACAATGGAAGAGCGGATTTCTTAGGCTTGAAATAACGTTGTTTCCTCCAACAACAAAAATCGTGCGTTTTAGGTCTAAGAAATCACTCTTCACAGCATCGGCTTCAGTATAACGCCCTTCTGTTTCTCTCTGCAGTGCCCCTTGCAGCTAACCCATTAAGGCTCCAGCATAGAGTTATATACAATAATACTACGTCGTATCACTGCTCTATTAGCCGTGGTCATAACAAATCTGAATTTTAAAAAAAAAGCACCGTATTTTTTCAGCAGCTCTTGGCTTAGAGTAAGTTACATGCCTCTCCTCGCACAAAGATTAGTCATGAGCTCTAATGAACATGCATAATTGAAATGTAAAACATATACGCACTTTCTGATCTTCGATTATTTCCACTAATTTTTCACTCACTGAAGTATTGCTAACTCTGAAAATAGCGAGTTGTAAAAGTTGGATAAACTACACAAGATTCTTACATACTTTACATGCTTTAACGTTCCCCATTGTTTGGTTACAACTTTCCATCCCAATGGTTGTTCATTTTAAATGTTAAAGTGCGTTTAAAATGGAGGAAGAAACTGGAGGAAATAATAATAATAATATAATATAATATTAATAATGTTTATTTTCTCCAGCTAAAGAGCAAAATAGAAATGCACGGGTTCAGGGAGGACCACAAAAACTTCAAAATCCTCCTCATACTCCTTTACCCGTTTTCATATGCAGAGTATGCTCGTCGAATTTAAGATTTACTTGTTAAAAATTTTAATAAAATGTTACGGGCAGTTTTCCGGACGAAGTAGGTGAGCCCTCAGATCGCACTTGTTTAGAAATTTCCGAAAAATGTAAACCAACGGAGCCGAATATCGTCGCCAACGAATTCCATGCAGAGATCACTCTTAAAGCGAAGAAGGATCTTCTACAATTCAATTGATGATCCGAAGATGGTTTCCCCGAGTTCTAGAGTTAGTGCGAGCGTCTAAAAAAGTAGATCAATAGGTCGCAAACAATGTATAAATAGAAATGAAAGGGGAAAATAGTCGGTGTACTCGTAGTCACGGTGGTTGAGTTATGAAAGACTGCGGCCTTGTTGTCGAATATAACCAATCAGAACTTGGCTATCTGCAGGAAAGGGTACCTGTCAAAATCCTTGCTACACGTACTGATCAGGCTAGGCTAATGTGAAATACGTAAACTCAGATTACACTAAGTTTTGTGGGTTTTGTATTTTAACAAGTACAAAATCGGACTGTTGCATTGTCCAGTCGTTATGCAGACTGCCACAATTTCTTCAGCAGCTACGGGACACAATTCCAGCTAAGGTTTGACTTGGTTTCCCATGTAAAGCAAAAGTTTTGATGCTTAATAGGTCCACTTGGTATAGTGTCTATTCTATGGCGATTACCAAAGGTAATATCACCAAGGACAGAGGTACGAAAGTTATTCATAATTTATGGCAACTGAGTGTTTTGTCCCCGAAGTGCTATTTGGGCAGATGCGGCATGAGGAGAGATATTTGCGTATTAATAGCACGAGTGGATTTAGGGGGCAAAAAAATTAGGGTTAAAAATATTTGAAGAGTTTCAATACATTGCAAGGTATTTACTGTGCGAAGCTCCCTGTACCGAAATATAGCGATTATTCTATATCCTTTGGACAGAATCATCGCCGTATCAGTGAGACCTTCGGCTATAGAGCAGTGACACGACGTAGTATTATTGTCTATAACTCTAATGCTGGAGCCTTAATGGGTTAGCTGCAGGGGGTACTGCAGAGAGAAACAGAAGGGCGTCATTCTGAAGCCGATGCTGTGAAGAGTTGATTTCTTAGACCTAAAACGCGTGATTTTTGTTGTTGGATTGGAGAAAACAAGGTTATTTTAAGTCTAAGAAATCCGCTCTTTCGTTGTTTTTCCCTCCATTTTTATGTAGTGCACCTTGTAGTTATGCCCTCCAAAACCCAACCTGGTGCCAATATGGCGGCAAATGTCACTGCTCTATACGGAGAGTTTGCCCTTTGCCAGCTGAAAGGAAATTCCACGGGCGCCATTACTGATGCCATCACTGACCTGATTATGTTGCAATGGCGGGGGGGGGGGGGGGGGGGGTGGCGTTACTGTAGAATCACGATGTCACGAATAGGTATAACGGCAAGTCTGATGTGTCTTTTTTTAAAGATCCAAACAGTTTACATCAGCATTTATACTTTACATCCCTAAAAACGCGTTAAATCTCACCTGACAAATCCAAGCCCGAGGAAGATTACCAAGACGATGAGATCGGCTACTGTTATGGCGCTGAGGTAGGTGTAAGGAGAGTCGTTGAGTCTCCGTCGCCCAAGAATGAAGAGACTGATGACGTTTCCGATGATGCCCAAGAAAGAAAAGAAACGGGCCACGAAGACGTAGCCGACCCTCTCGGCCAATTCGGCGTCTATGACCATGGTGAATCCTTCGACAAAGGATTTAGTCTGCTTGTACTGAAGAAGTGGCGCTAGTCACCAGGTGCTGTCGGATTCTTCATTGTTCTAAATTCTCCAACATCTTCATTGTTCTGACTTCTCCACTCAGCGCTGCTAAAATCTGTGGTAAAAGAAAAGCAGTTGCAAGATCATTCCCTCCGTCAAGGACAGAATGAATATATGGATTATTTTCTTACTTAGTTAATACTCTCGCAAGATAATGCCACGTAGAATATTTTGTTATTATTTTTTTTTTTGTTGGTGAAAAAAAAAGAAACTGTTTTTAGAAACAGGGACCTTCGACCGTTCCATTGGCTCGGTCCACTCAGTATTAAGTAGTTGCGCGAGAAACAGTACGAGATTTACAACCAAATCTCAAAACGCGTCTGACATCAATGCTCCCATTTCGCACCATTTCACCGATTCTTCCACCTCATTGGCTGTTGATTTTGCTTATGAATCGGCACAAAATCGGACTAACAAACGAAGGAATACTCTTCATCAAACGTGAGCCGGACCGCTCCAATTGTTTAAATTGTTTCAAAGTGCATTTAGCTGCCTAAATATGCAATCGACAATTCGACTGAAAATCGCATGGTTTGTTATCAATTACAACTTGCACAGAAATAAGTTTTAAAATACTTAATTTAGCTTTCGAACTATTACTTGGTGGAATTAACTTATTTTTTTATGAGGGAAGCTCACTCGTACTCCAGAATTCATCTTTAAATTCATCCCGGTCGAAAAATAATTGGTTGGAACTGGAATTTTTGTCAGTACTTACGGCGTGAAAATGAGTGAAACTGCCGCTGTGTAGGTTAAAAGTAGAGAAGAATTGTCTTTGTTGATGGCGGTGGGTTGGGTGATACTATTTATTTTCAATGGCGATACTAGGTTTTATACTTATATATTTGGTGCTGAAGTAAAGATTTAATTCTGACGGAATACACACCTTTCCCCATTACACACTCAATACTGGTTAATGTTAAAGAATAAAGCTAGGTAATTGTTTTATTTATTAGCCAGAATGGCCTAACTGATAGGCTAAATTTTTCAATCTATGTTGGTGTAACGATCTCTGCCTCTGCCCTAGCTTCTTTCCATCCCAATTTCGTTTTTCGGCACAAAGAATGTGTTATTTATGTATGTATTTTATTTTTTTTTACTAGAGGAAGCCCGTGCTACGCACGGCTGGTCTTGTATCCACCGTTTGCAACACTGGCACGGTTTGGTTGCTCATGTGTATGTCCATGTTTCACCGAATTAAGTTTCTTCAATCCCAATTTTGTGCACACTGGCCAACAAACGCTTTCATCGAATTAAGTTTGTTCAATCCAATTTTGCGCGCACTAGAAATAGACGCTGATTTTCGTTCGCTTCGCTCACTCAATCAGCGGATCCCGTGACGCAAGTCAGTGGATGCACCGTTTTAAAAATTGGCACGGCGATGCATTTTCCAGCATCGTTGTCCGAAAAAAAATTGCGCAGGCTAATAATGTTGTATTGCTTGCTGAAGTGCTTTGTATGGACGGGTGGTGTTGAAATCTTTAGCCTGGCGGCTTTGCCATTTTTGTTTTCTGGGAGAGGCAGAAAGTAAATCGCCCGGCCTAACAATGCCTCAGTCATTATTGTTTTGTTTTCACTTGGACAGGTCTTATTGTTGCCGACTACTGTGCAAGATAGTACTGATAAACCTCGTGCTCCGCAGTAATTGTTGTGCTCCGCAGTAATTGTTGTGCTCAGCTCTGAAAGCGCGCATTTACGAAATAAGTAAGCCATTTCATCGTGTTTAGGTGCCAATTTCGAGACCTGTAGGCCTCGAAATTAACAAAGTGCTTAGTTTGATAAGAGGGACTTCGACGTTTGCTTGTGTTGCACCAAACGGAGTCAACAGGCACCAAGCCACAAGCACCCATCGAGGTCCCTACTGCTTTATTTTCATTTCGTACGGTTTTGTCCGTTTTTCTTTCTTTTCTTAACTCGTTTTATTACGTTCTGCCTTTTTATGATGGAAGTTGCCTCGACTCATAACTTTTTGTGTTATATGCTATCATACACGTATAGCACGTACAGGGTGTAACAAAAGGTCATGTCCAAACTTAGGTCACTAATTCCTTAGGTCAAACTAAGAATATAATTCATATAAACATTTGGCCAAACACGTCTTGTTCTTTGGTTATGGCATGAATTAAGAACCCAAATTCCAACTCCGCCTCCCCATCTCCTCCCACGCTCTTGATATTGCAAAAACAAATCAGAATAGGAAGGTAGTGAATGAGGACTATGAACTAAAGGTAGAGAACAAACTGTTAAGAATCAAAATCAGACTAAAGGAAAAATATCTCTATTGCCAAACTATTTTTCCTGGAGGGGAAGCAACAATTGTTTGAAAACTTCGTTAGTCGGTGTTAATTTAGGACTGATAATACCACAGAGGTTTTAATAACGCGAAGTATTCAACGCGAACATCAGTTCTGCACAGGTCGAAACTAAAATAAGAAAACATTGTGAAATAGGAAAAGGCCGATAACAGTACTACTGGATCAAAGGGAATCACTTAACACTGCACGAACGTGCAGCAGCTGGATTATTGGTCTGGTGCTGACGGAATCTGTTGTCCATCTCTGACTACTGTGTTGGAGGTTTGCGTCGATTTAATAGTCCAGCTAATGTACGTTCGGTGATATTGTGACTAATCCTTCCTGGTCAGCAATGCGAGATGGTTCACAATGATTCGTCAAAAATCCTTCCCTGGGCGTTAGAACAGGTTTGCAAATGCCCTCCAGACGACGTTAATTCCATGAAGTGCTGGAGTGGTTCGTAAAAATAAAAAAAAAGATATAAAAATGTTATTGTTTCCAAAGACACCTGGTTCCTGCGTGTGGTTGGGGGGGATAGCAGTTACAGTAATTGTTCAAAGTTTCTTCCCTGAACATTAATGCAGGTTTGACACCGTCGAGCCAATGAGTTTCGGACATGTTCGAAAATTCCAACGGTGGTTTTGTTTTTGCAATAACCAGAGCCTGGGCGGAGGTGGGGAGGTGGAGCTGGAATTTGGGTTCTTAATGTATGCGATAATCAAAGAATAAGACGTTTTTGGCCAAATGTTTATATGAATTATATTCTTAGTTTGACCTAAGGAATTAGTCACCTAAGTTTGGACATGACCTTTTGTTACGCCCTGTATATGATTGAAGTCCTCTCTCCAGCAAAATTAATACTATTAATTTCTCCGTTTCTATTCAATATATTTCGACCAAACTTGGCCAGATAGTAGATAGCAACTTTTCCCAAGTTTATACCAACTTTTATGCAATTCCGTGCAAGAGTAAACGTACGGAGCCACACGAAAATTTGAAAACTGTTCACTTTTTGTTGGTGTTCTTGTTCTTGTGTGACACCGTTTCAGAAAAAAACTACTGCACCTACCTAAAATCTGAAACATGATCAGAAACTTCCCTGGCTTCATCCTCACAGAGACCACTTTTTCGATTGGTCGAACCATTCTGGAGTTACAGGTCCTTAAACGATCATTTTGATTGTTATACATTGTTTTAACCATTGTGATTAGGGAACAATGCCACTCTGCAAACTCCAGATTCATTCTTCGTGCACGTGTTATGTCTTTGCTAAAAAGTCGATTGTTGAAGGGCGAAATGAAAGAATCCGTGTTTTACCTAAACGATTTACATTTAAACCAAACTAAGCTACGTTGTTAATTTCGAGGCCGAGGGCCTCGAAATTGGCAGCTAGAAACGATAGAATGGCGTATTTATTTCGCAGATGCAGGCTTTCAAAGCTGAGTTGAATTGTTTCAAAGTGGCCAGAAATAATCGACTGCATGCATAAACCTTTGTAGCGCGACGCCATAGCCGTAAAAAAGGTACACGGATTACAAACAAAAACGTCAAGTGTGCCGTAAAAAAGGGGGATATATGATTGAATTTTCACTTGTTAAAATGAACACGTATAAAATATGGTGATTATTAATTGAAATAATAAAATGTGCAATTGAGAAAATTCCATCTGTATTGGTGCTGTTGTGCTTTACCAATCATATATTTAAAACGTAAAGTACAACAGCCCCTAACAGATGGAATTTTCTCAATCGCACATTTTATTATTTCAATTAAAAATCATCAATTTTTATCCGTCTTCATTTTAACAAGTGAAAGTTCAATCATATATGCCCTTTTTTACGGCACACTTGACGTTTTTGTTTGTAATTTATTTTTTTATTTACTCTTGATAAATGTTTCTAAAATGAGATGAAACGTCAAGTTTCAATTAATAGCGTGCACATCTCTCTAGAGGGCAGAAGCAACTTTTAGTAAAAAGGCACAATAAGGTATAGTGGACGGTTTTACACTTTTCTGCCCTTTTTTATAGCCTTTATTTGCCATTTGTTAGACTTTATTTGCCCTTTTAATTGGCCTTTTAGGCCTTTAAGGTCTTTTCTCTATCACCGCCGCCAGTAAATTTCGGCATAAAAAGGCCCATTTTCTAACAAAAGGGGCATTTTTTTGTTAGAAAAAAAGCCTTTTTGTGCTGACATTTGCTGGCGGCGGTGCCACAGGAAGAACCTTAAAGGGAAGGGGCAATGCCCCCCTGCCACCCTCCTGTGCACACCATTGGTTTTAATTGTATTTTTATGTGCACTTTCCGGCATTTAATTAGAAAAATCTGAATCTATGAAGCAGGGATGAGATGAAGCAATTAAGAAGCCGTAAAATCCTATGTATTCAATTGGACTGCATAAAACCTAGAATTTAAGATTTTTCAGCAAGTAAAACGATGGAGCTTTCTAGCACTAGTGACGTATACGTGACGAAGGCAAACAAGCAAGCTACTACCAGGTGCTGCACCACTGCAAGGGAAAGAAACAAACGATTTAATGAAGCATGTTCGTTGTTGGTTGCTGTTAAAAGCACCACTGACTGTCGAAATTAACGCATAAAACCACAGCACAAAGTCAACATTTCCACCTCACTATATACAGCCGTGGCTGTAGCAGTGACCACAACCAGACATAACACATTCACTCATTCTCCGTTTCCACAACTCACTCACCCTCACCCTGTCGACGCGCCATTAAACCTCAATCTCCCCTCACCTTATCACCATTGTTAGAACTTCAACTTACTAAATGAAGCAGCAGGTCGCCCTTCGTTGATAAGTCCAGGTCTGTCCCAAAATCCATCGGCACTAAAACTGGTTTGGTTCAAACGACGATGAATACAACACGGATATGAGATTATGAAGTGTTCCGATTGTGCCAAGAATGTGCAGCAGTTTGTTTTTTGCACTATAATCGTCTCTACGCTGCTTCACTAAAATAAACGGATTGCCCTTGCAGCATCCCAACAAAAAAATGATGTAAATACAAAACTTGTCGGGTTTCGTGTGTTTTTTTTTATCTTTGCCGATAAGTGACGAAAGATGAGAGGTGGCAGGCAGCCACCAGCCCTCATTACGTCATCACGTGCCACTCATAAATCAAACACCAGCTGTCAACAACTGCTGGTTGCGAATACACATAATGTACGCGCGTGAGGTAAAAAGGAACTCTTTCCGACAATCTTCAGTAACCATGGACGCTAATGACCACAAAGAAGAAAACAAGAATGGTTCGACGGTACACGTCAACGATAATGGGTTAAAGATTTACCTGTAAGGCGTACATAACTAGGGTACCGGGCTGGAGACCAAAAAAAAGTAGCCTGAACTCGTATCAATAGAACAGAAATGCAGACGTGATTTACCAACAAACCCACTGTTTGAAGTGAAATTTAACTAACGTGAATCGGACTGGGAAACACAACTGCATTTAATCAGTTTGAAAAAAAATGTTGCAAACGGATAAACTTTGAAAAATTATTACAAATTAAAATGACGACGTGCACGTTGGTAAAACTGAAAAGATGGGAAAACTTGAAAGATGTAACAGGCGGTTGTATCAGACAATAATGCACGGAACAACGACCTAACGAAAGAATGTCTCCTATAAGTTTGGTAACATTTCTCACAACAAACATTACAATGTAAATAAGTTCGCTAAACACTGTTCGTAAAAGAGTTCATGCAGCAATTGTTTATCTCGCTAACTCAGAACACTACGGATTCATGAAAATATAACAGTGGAACACCACTAGGTGAGGTAGTAACAGCAAGTTCTTGGTGCAGAAAACACCTTTATTTACGCTATCTCAGAGAAGTTAGTTCTTCAGAAAGTCCATAAACAATGAAGGAACTCATTGCTACTGGCAGATATATTATTGAGAGCAATCCAATGATCAACTGCCTTAAGAAAGAATGAAACAACCGACGAAGTAGCTAATAATCTTAAAGTTCCACAGAAATAACAAGAGTTTTAAAAGGTAATGCGTGAAAAATGCTAAGGATAAAGTTTAGCCTGGTTCTTGGTGACATCCCACCAATAGGGCAAAGTCAGCATATACTGAAAGTTGTGCAGTATTTTGCAGACTGTAAGAAACGAAAATGTTAAAACTGCTGAAAATTAGTTTTCACCATTCTAAAATACTTACCTTCAGTAGAACCCAACCTTCCTCCCCACTTTCGCGAACCCGGCGATTTCCCGCGTTAAAACTTAAAAGGTTCAAAGTGATATGAAAGGCTATGCTAGCATGATATGCGTCGCAATGGCAGCGCTCCTCACGCGGGATTACCTAAACTAATCGTATTGAGATTTAAAACGTAATTTCAGAGTTTTAAATTAATTCGGGCATTTAAAAGCATATCGACAAAACTCCAGCTGGAATTCCAGCTTGTACTCTTCTTAAATACGTAGTGGTTGCCAGTGGAAACGGCTTCTATTAGATCCGTTTCCTGTCCAGGAGGATTCATCAAGAAGGTTCTAAGCAGGAAGTGTCCGTTGCAAATCGGTAGCAAAACTGCTAACTTCCTTTAGAATATGTAACAAGGTCAGATACGCCTGTTGTTACAGTGTAAAGTCCTTAGTCTCACTCCAAAATGGGGATGTTTTGTGTGTATCTCTTTCAGTCGTATTGTTGGGCTATAGGCTTCACACTTGGCTAACAATCGACAACTTTTACCACTCGGCTGTGCTTTCTCACGTTGTTTGGCGTCCGCCAGAGCCCTTTAACAATGCTCATGGTGAACAATGGGACTTCGCCCATCTTTCTCTGTGCTTGACTCTTAAACGTCGTATATTGTTACGGAATATGTTTCAGCAGCTTCCCAACACAAATGACGTCAATCAGGCATTTATCAGCCGTCTGTGGAGTGTTAAACATTATTAAGCCAGAAGCAGCTTCCTAACACATAATGACGTCAATCAGGCATTTATCAGCCGTCTATGGAGTGTTAACCATTATTAAGCCAGAAGCAGCTTCCCAACACAAAATGACGTCAATCAGGCATTTATCAGCCGTCTGTGGAGTGTTAAACATTATTAAGCCAGAAGCAGCTTCCCAACACAAAATGACGTCAATCAGGTATTTATCAGCTGTCTGTGGAGTGTTATCCAACAACAAAATTTTTGTTCAAGTCTAAACTTTTTGTTAGCATCCTCCAGAACCGTAAAGGGACTTTCAAAACTACTCGTTCTATTAGACATCATCTGACCCTTTACGGTTCTGGAGGGTGCTCGCAAAAAAATTTGGAATTAAAAAAAAATTTCTGTTGCGTTTTTTTTTATGGACCACCCTGTATAGCTCTGCGGGCATTTGTGACCCGAACTTGGTTCGCACTTTCCATTATATTATAATAGCGGGATGGGTACAGGAGCACAAAAGAAAGACCTGGGGATTATTTACGTCCGGCGCATAAAGAGGCAAGAGTTTTGACGCAACAAAACATTTTAAACGTTGAGATTAAAAACTAAGAAGTCAATTATTTAATTATTTAATTACATTATAAAGATGGATAACGTAGCCCAAGGCCTGTCGGTTGTCAGACAATAAGGAAAATTTTTTTTTTTAATCCTGGAGCAATGTTGGCAATACAAAAGTCAGAAGATATGCCAGTTACCTTCCAGGATTCTTAAACCCAGTAGGTAAAAAAGCCAGCCAGTGTAGATAGGGTGTCACGTTATATAAAAAAATAAAAAATAAAACTCCGCCATAGCACAGTCAAAATTAAATATTTTTATACCACGGCTGTGACGTCACGTTAACTCAACGCCATGCTACATTTCCGTAGGTTAAATCCTGTGAACCGTGATCGGAAGTGTGCGTTATCGCAAAAAGTCTAGGTTAACAAGTTACCCCACACTTTGATAACCGATAACCCACACGTTTGACACTTCCGGATCACGCGACGGGAATGCACACACCTACAACCAAATACAGCGTCCAAAAACGTAACGCAATAAAAACGTACAAGAGAAATTACTTGCCGAAATATCCCAAACTTGCCGAAATGTTCCGAAGGAAATCTTATCCCTGCTAACTCTCGCATGTCTGGCCCATAGCTATGTTTATTCCCACCATCAAACTCCCACCCCCCTCCCCCTCCACAAACTGAAATGGAATGACCTTCATTCATTTTGAGTCTTTTGACATACGGATTACCGCATTCTTGAAACAATTTTCACAAACACAAAACGGTTTAATTAAATCAAGTTAGCTTGATGTCACAACCGTGGTATAAGTCAGTTATTGGTGAGAAACGATCGGTTATCGATTTCTAACCTACGGCTGCGATGATTGTCCCTGCTCTAGTACGCAAATCTGTTTCACGCTCTGCACTTGACAATTTGCATACTCTCGCAGGGCCAATCATCGCAGCCGTGGGTTACAAATCGATAACCGATCGTTTCTCACCTATAACTATTTCATATACCGGAGCTCTCGCCTACAACAGACGACATTCAAAACGTTGCTCAGCCCTCCCTTAACGCATCAAAGGGCACTTTCTCAGACCTTTTAAATAGGAAGGTGCGGAATTTGCCTTAACCACTTCCTCCGGCAACAAATTCCAAACAGGTACACGTCAGACAGCAAAAACTTAATGACAACTCTTTAAATGAATACTTTGTGGATACTGCACCTGTAGAATGCAATGTCCTGCACATGTGAAATGCGTTTCATTCGTAAAAACAACATGGAGATGTCACGTGTTAACTAAATGTGAACTATGCAGAGTAGTGGTGCCTGTCACAATGCATTATAGCTTCGCTAGGCACATATCTGCGTTCTGAACAGAACCGACGCTAACGGGGGGGGGTCTCTCACCGTACTTTTTGTCCCCTCCCCCCCCCATCCGGCTCCCCATCCATCATATCAAAATCAAACATATAAACGAAGAAAATTCTGGTTACCTATTAAGAAAACTACGTTCGTTTCTTTCTCAGAGACAGGAAGGACTTGAGGGTATATCAATAGGCCCTAGTTGGTACTGTGAGAGTTGAAAAATCATCTTTTTTTCAGCTGGATATTAAAATATTCCTTAAAAAATGGGGAAGGAAACAATATTAAGTAGTTCGGAGTGAGAAAGAGTGTTATTTGAATTTTTTTTTTGGGGGGGGGGGAACGCAAAAGTTGACTCTTTCTGTTCGCCCACCTGGCTAAAATCGCTGCTCCACTGCCGCCTCCCCACTAAAGTGATTGTAGCGTCGTCCATGGTTCTGAAAATCACAATATAATCGGCCGAGCGAGAAACAGTTAGGCTACTTACACATGATTTTTGTCAATTGTTCTGCCCACCCCTCTGCATGATTCATCGAGAACATCGAATATCTCCCGCATATCTCCGAAAATATTTCGGGTAGGAGTTTCGTATTAGAACTTATTTTTGTGTACCGTTTTCATGTCGCAGACAAAATCACAGATAAACGCAGATAAACAGTGGCACGAAAGCGAAATTCCGTCGAGTATTCGACCTGCTTGCTTCGCTCGCTCGGCCAATAAGCGAGAAGGGTTTGTGAATGCAAACGAGACATTTAAAAACATTATTTACTTAACGCATTTTTTTTTTAATTTCTGACTACAGAGCTTAGGCTTAACAGTCGCCACTCGCCAGCTGGCTACTAAAGTGAGTTAACTGGCAGTAATACTATCCATCGGCGCTAGACAGAATAGACTCCTTTGTTGATAGGTGTGCATGAAAGCACTTAATCGGAATTTTAAAAATACTGCTACCAGCTGTTTGTTCTCCCAGTTAGGGCGCGTTTATGCAACGAGACCTCGCTCGCCGAATGCTATTTGCTAGGCAACCATTATTTATTTACGATTAATTTCCCGTTTCTATTAATTGAATGCGGTAATAGGCAACAAATTAAATGTATTATAAATAACAACACGGACAAAGAGCAAAGTACAACAGTCATTTTAAACATTGCGACAACACTGTTGCCATTTGACGCTATTTCCAAAATTTACTATTCTTGCTGAAAAAATAGCTTCTAGCAGTGATCAAATGACGATAGAATAAATAGCTACTCGCAGCGTGAATTCAAAATCCAACATGGCGCACATTTCGGGGTTGTCGAATCGAAGACAAATCATCGAATACCGGCATTCAGAAATCAGTTCGCCGTTTTGTACTGCAGTAAAAATTATTTACTTATTGTCATAAATCGTCATAAATTGTCATACGTCGAGTCGTGAGGCACGAGGAGGAGATTTGCGTCCGCGTTGTTGCCATGGTTACTACGTATAGACAACTTGAAAGCCACACTTTCTTCGGTAAAGGCGAGAAGCAGCCAGCATATTTAGTATAAACCAAGTAAAAGCTAGTAAGCGAGAAAATTGTCGTTGCGTAAACCCACCCTTATACAGATTGTCCACAAAATAACTTCCTGATTCGGTTTTCGACCAGCCACACCACACGTTGCGCTTTCTCAATGGGAGACGACGTCATGCTCTCTATTGCATCATGCTGAAGCGCTATTACTGGCGATCTGCGGCAATGACGCTGCTACAAAAAAAAAAAAAACTTGCAGTTTTCCTACCTTTTAGTGTAAACCGCATGTGAATTGGCCTTTTCTTGTTAGAAGTTATGCATTTTTGTAATCAGGTAATTATTTTGTGGACACCCTGTACATTTAAAAATCCAAAACTTTGGCACATATTTGCTACCTTTGTCACTGAAAAAATAACAAATTCTGAGCCAGCAAAAGATGTAAAAATTAAAAATTATTTCAAAAACTGTTTTCTCTTAGACAGTAGCATTAAAAAGTCTTAAATTAATGACATGCATGCGTACTTTTTAAGGGCACTGACCGATTACCGTCGCAGTTTCAATCAGAAATTATGGTTTTCCATAGTTTCCTTCTTTTTTTTTACAGTCTACTCAGTACTGTCAGAAAAATTTAGCGTAGGATTTAGTTCTAGACTTCGTGGAGTTTCATTACTACCTTTTAGAGTTGAAGGGAAGGGGGGGGGGGGGTTAATAAAAAATATCCGACTAGAGATAGAAAAGTAGCTAGTATCAAAAACAATCATTTCTCTTACCAGTGTGTAATAATGAAAAAAAATTATCTGAATCTTTAGATTAACGAAAAAAAATCCTGCGACACCCTCAAAAAGCCGCCGGCGGCCCCCCGGATGTTGGCTTCTCCCGAGTACAACGTTCAGCATTCTGTCGGTGATTCTACATGCAGCGTTTCCGTATTATTTGTTAAGTAATTGGTGCAGGATGACGCCACAGCTCTGTAAATTACAGATTTAGTTAGGATTTGACATCTGTTAGGCGCCAAGTCCCGTTTCGCCAAATCCCGTTTTGCCTAAAAAGAAATGCGAAAAGCTTGACCCTAATGGGCAAATCCCTTTTCGCCAAATCCCGTTACGCCAGATCTAATTTAACAAAATTTTTAAATGTAACAGCTTATTCCTGCATAATGGGGATTTAAAAGGCAAATGTTTAACAGACAGGCTGTATACCCGTTTCGTCGATTCCCGCTTCGCCGAAAATTAAGCTCCGATTAAAATTCGGCAAGAGGGGAATTTCCGTTTCGCCAAATTCAATTATTCTTTGAAAATTTGACGTTGGAGAAGTTAAAGATGCATTCTGAATTGGAAGGCATGCGCGATTAGTTGCGGTTTCCGATGTTATATGTTTAGCCGCAGCGAGCGCTGTAGCGCTGTAGCGCTGTAGCGCGAGCGAGGTACGTAATTTGTAAAAAAAAAAAAAAAATATTCAGGGAAACGGGATTCGGCGAAACGGTGATTATCCACCGCCAGTGTTTGTGTTTATCTGTAAATGTTTGACCAGTACACAGGAATGTATTAAATTTCGTGTTCCTATAAAATGTAATGAACGGGATTTGGCAAAACGGGGTTTGCCCTTTAGGCAAAAGCTTTTAATCTGGTTTCTTCTTAGCAAAACGGAAGTTGGCGAAACGGGACGCGACCCTGTTTAGTTTCTCATTTCTTACAAAACTAAGACGGGAGTGCAAAACGTGTTTTGCGCTTCAACTTGTACTTACCTCATCTTATATATACCATCGACGAGGAAGCACTGTGCTTATGGATATTATTTTGAAGATGAAGTATACGTAATTATTACGAAATTTGTAGCTCGGCTTCATAAAGTCCGGAATGACCTTTGCCGTTGTTACTGTCGAAGCGAGACCAAGGTGATCGCGCTAACTCAATGTCGTGTGAAAATTAAATGTGTTTGTATTTGTGAATTACACAACAGATGGGATCAATGTTCTTTAAGTGGCGACACAGTTATTTTATTCTACGGACAATGTTGAAGGAAACGCCATTTTTTTTATTCGAAGTTAAAATAATTGTCTTCCTCATCCGTTAAGATGCAATGCAAACTACACAACAGAGAGTAACGAAATAACAATAACAACGGTGTAACGATGGTAACTTGGACATCACAGCTCCGATTGCGAAGTCTAGATACACGCTAGTGTGTCGCCGCCAAGAAGACGAGATTGGTAATTATTGTTACGTGCTTAATTGTTGTCAGATTGTCGTTGTAAATAATTGTAAAAACGCGGCTCGCTGGCAGACTGGATCATGGTCGTGGGGCAGATAACCCATTTTGGGTTCGTGCTCCCTACAAACAAACAACTGGCAGACGGTGTCTTTAAAATGTAACTGCGTCTTGTGCAAAGTCCAACAAGTTTCAGCAGTCCAAGATAGTAGTGATAAAGAGTAATTAAAGAAAAGGGCAATGCGCCATGTTTGCTGTTTACTAGGGTTAACCTTGACGGCCTTTCACTGCTTGAATGACACCCACTGGCTTCAAAGAAGACCCTATTTGGAGACTCGACGGCTTTTCTTATCCCAAGTTTGGTTACGAGTGGATTTTATGCATGTCCCAAAACTGCAATTGAACACAACTTCCTTCATGTAAAGGAGGGCTGGTTGAATTGGGGGAGGTGGGGGGGGGGGGAGACGAATTTCTGAAAAGGCTAACAAATTAATGAAGTGCTTATTTTTTTTTATCTGGGTTTTTTTTAATACGTGATTAAGAGTGATCTGAACAAAGTTATTATGAAGGTCGGATTGTACATTTTATTGGGGGGGGGGGGGCGTGTGGAAAATAGTAAATGTTCTGAAAAACATGCTCGTTAGAAGCCAGAAACGTCATTAAAATAGTCAATGTTAGCTTCAGATGTTATTCGTGAACCCAACCATTACGTCAGAAGGTGAGAGGGACAATTTCGCTAGGTAATTCCAGTCGGTTTTTCCTAGGATGTTTTGCATGCAACATTTCTACGTGAGCACGAGTCATCACAGGCGTTTCTCTTACCGAAATGTAGGTCGGGCTCGGAACTCTTGCACGTGAGGCAGCGTGCTGACCATCAAGCTACTTTGCCCCACATTCCGATACCTCCCGCTCCCAGCTGAAGCGTTGCCTCCCTTACAGCTTCCAGGCGCGCCGTTGTTTCCATTCGTCACGAATCTTTATAACAGGTACAGTTATGGAGCGTGTATTTCAATTCAGCGCACTTTCAGAAAAGAAAATTTTAATATACGTTTATAGTGTCCGCGGCCTATCTTGAGTTCTCCACAGAACGAACACAGAAAATCGATTGTACGTTTAAGTAGTAGAGTGCCTTGTTGATATCCAAGATGGTTACACAAACAATGGCGGCCATCGATTAAAGCCACCCCCTCCAGGAAGACGTAACCTCTCACAAAATTCTTGCAGGACTCAAGATACGCCGCGCACACAATAGTTCCATTCATTAACTTTTATGAAATCGAACAAAGTTCTCGTAAGTCAACATACGCTAACAAAATCAATTTGCTTAAAGAAAAGAGAAAGATGATCCGCTCAGTATTCCGTAGTAATTCTGTGTTAACATCGCGACTAAGATTTGCCTTATTGCTTCCGTGGCGGTCTCCGGATTTCAGGCTTCGGAAAGTGTGCATGTGAAATTAACCGAAATTTCGACAGAAACAACATCTGGGTAGCTGCCGGTGTGAAAAATGTGGAAATTTGCTGTTAGAAAAAAATGCGAACTAAATAAAAAAAATGTGAAAAAAACGAGCGTTGGTGTGAAAAAAAAAAGCAACGCGTAGAAACTAGACGAAAACTGTAAAAGCTTGCAGAAACGGGGGCCAAAATTATGTTATGAATTGGTGAAACTTGAGGCAGTCTGATTACTGAAGCTATGTTTTTAAATCTTGTCACAAGTATGTTATACCGAACAAAAACACTAAAATGTTAGAGAAATTACAAAGATTACTACAAAGATTACTAGCAAAGATAAATTTTCATTGATATTACACCACGCGCCATGGCTGTTTGCTGTGACGTGCACACCACGTGGCTGGGCTAGTCCAATCAAAAGGCCAAACAGCTGTCGTTCTCGTTCGTCATTGGCTAACTCATGGTGACGTCACAGCAAACAGCCATTGCGCATGGTTTAGAAAGAGTGAAAAAGGAAGAAATAATAACGCAACAAAAATAGGCATGCGGGAAAAATGTGAAAAAATGAAGAAAAGTCGGTACGGAAAAATGTGAAAAAGGCAGGTAAACCTGGCAGCGTCCCTGCAAAACAAAATATCTGGAAATCTCAAAGAATTATGAAGGAAGAAACAAAATGGAGCCAAAGCATTATGTTTCTTCTTTATACTAGTATTTACAGCTAATGTCCGTTTCGTTAAGGTCAATGAAATTTCGGGGAAAACAAGAATCTTTTTGAAAAACAGATACAGATGCAAACCTACTTTCATAGCTATTAAAGTGTGCGCGGCCTATCTTGAGTTCGCCACAGAACGAACACAGATAATCGATTGTACGTTTTTGGCAGCAGAGTGCCTTGTTGATATCCAAGATGGTTACAAAAACAATGGCGGCCGTCGATTAAAGCCGCCCCCTCCAGGAAGACGTAGCCGCTCGTAAAATACTTCCACGACTCAAGATACGCCGCGCGCACAATAATTTGTATTTATTTCTCAGGAAGGGAGCCAGTTTACCTTTCCGTCCTGTAATAATTTTGTAAATAATGGAAAATGAGGGTTTTTTTCTTCATTTTTTTAGTGGCCTGCTCTTTAAGTGTAATTTCTTCACTTTTTGGCCGTAAGATTCGTTGCTAACTCGATCCCGTATTTAATCCTTTCAATCCAGCAGTTGGTGGGTTCCTCAAATTTCGTTTTTTTAAGCACTTGAATATCTCTTTTATTTGATAGTAACATGGAAATTTTACATGACCATTAAAATTGTCGCTTTAGTATGTCTGTGACTTGCATTTTAAGTTTTTGAAATTTTTTTTTAGAACTTTAGACCCATTTCTCCCGGGTTATAATGCGAAATGGTGTTAGGATGAAGAATAGCGTCGGTTACTACAAAAATGAAGTGATTTGGCCCTTCATCTGGATAATCGCCTTTTCTTTCCCTTCATTTCGCCAAAAGAGCAAAAATGCCCGCGAACCAAACTGTAACACTTTACCACTATACCACTATTTTTTCGTGGCTATTTTTTCGTGGCTATTTTTTTTTCTGGGATATACTCTACAGGGCCGCGTCTTAGTGGTCATCATGGCTGAGCAGTGAGAGAGCTCAGCCTGGTTGCTGGAGGATTGCGGATCTGGTCAAACCCCTGGAAAGGGGATCTTGGCAAAGTCCCCGCCAGGACTGCCGGCCAGTGTTGCGTGAAAGTATACCATGCTCCTTCAGCGGCTATGGGAACTATTCTGGCTAATTCTGGACGATCTTTCGGCCCCTACGATGCTTGGAGGTTTCCAGTTCAAATCCCCGGGTTGGCTCCTCCCTTTACCAGATATTTCTTCTTCCCAAAAAGTCTGGTAATGTTCAAAATTGAGCCGGTTCAGCCATACGAGCATTAAATTGCTTCAACTGATCTAAAACTCAAAACAATTAAAGAAAAAAAACCCCTGTCACCTCTGATCTAAAGGAATACTCTCAGAAGACACTGGGCACTGACGGTAACGTCAGTGTGTACCAGCTCATCTTCCACAAGAATTATGTCTCGACAGTACAGAGCTGAGGGCCGCAGTAAAGGCGGGGGAGGGGAGGGGGCACAACGTACGCAAATTCCCCCGACCCAAACATGGCAGGGGCCTCAAAACATATAAACAAAATTAAAAAAAAATAAAAATAAATAAATAAATCAACGCAGTCGTAGTGAATCCTTTACCAGGAATGAGATTGTGTACAGTTTTTGCTGAGGTAATATGTCGGAAGTGGAAAGAGGACCTTAAAATGGTGCCGACAGAGATTGTGTATAAAGCAGTGACACGACGTAGTATTATTGCATATAGCTCTATGCTGGAGCCTTAATGGGTTAGCTGCAAGGGGCACTGCAGAGATAAACAGAAGGGCGTCGTACTGAAGCCGATGCTGTGAAGAGTGATTTATTAGACCTAAAACGAGCGAGTTTTGTTGTTAAAGAAAACAATGTTATTAAGCCTAAGAAATCCGCTCTTCCGTTTGTTTTTCCCTCCATTTTTATGTAGTGCACCTTGTAGTTATGCCCTCCAAAACCCATACTGGTGCCAATATGGTGGCAAATGTCACTGCTCTATGGGCAGTACGCAGGGCCGCCACAACGGGGGAACAGCTGCACCCGCGGTGCCCAGGCCCGGTCGGTGAAGAGGCCCACATGGCCTGTAACACCCCCCCCCCCCAAAAAAAAAAAATTATGAGTTATGTACTGTGAGTAATGCACACTATTTGTGCGTATTGGGAATCCCATCAAACAACAACCAATCTAATGGCAATGAGCACGGTGCAGGAGCACTGTAGTGCAAGCCTGTCAGCCTATTAGGCAGGAAAGCTTTCAAACATAATAAGCAGCCAGGGTTAATGAATGAACCAACTCGTTAAGCACAATTGTGGTCGGTGAATATTATAACACTTTTTTTTACACTTTTTTAAGCTTGTCTCTCTTTTTTACTCAAATTATGCTCCTTTCTGTCCCTTTTTAGGCCTACTTTTTTGCTCTTTTTAGGCTTCTAAGCCCTTTCTCTGGCTGCAGCACTAGCGTTTATCGGGTCAGAAAACCAAAATAAGATATGTTTTTTTTTTTTTAAATAATTTTTTTTCAGAAAAGGGCCGGGGCAATGTTCCCCCCCCCCCCCCCCCGCCCCCCCGTCTTGTGCACGCCACTGGTCAAAGATACACTTTAAAAACCATGAAAATGGGAAAACTCAAAGCACGTCATAAAATTAAAATTAAAATAAAAAAGAACCTAAGGCTACTTAAAAACTGCCAGTAGGGAAGCCTGACCTCTTGCCTGCTAATGCAATGGTGTGCACCCGTTTCGCCGAATCCCATTTCGCCGAAATTTAATCAGTGTCTTGATTTTCGTCGAAAGGGGAATTCCTGTTTCGTCGAGTCCCGTTTTGACGAATCTTTTTTTTTCCAGTTGCGTACATCGGTCGCGCTGCCGCACTCACTGCGGCTAAACATTTAACATCCGAAATCGCTTCTAATCGTAAATTTCTTTTAAGTAGGAATGCTTTCTTAACTTCTCTAATATTAATAATTTGGCAAATATTTTCAGTTGGCGAAACTGGACGCGGCGAAACGGGAATTCCCCTTTCTTCGAATTTTAACTAGGCTTAATTTTAGACGACAGGGGATTCGGCAAAACGGAGATCACGTGAAAGAGGTAACCGCCAGTGCGGTGGAGAAGTGAGGGAAGCGATTTTGCCTTGTTTACTGACATATCACTATTAGCATGTAGACTGAGCTGGTGTACTTCGTGTACTAACAGTCCACAGCGGCTTCAGTGTGGTTTTTTTTTT
>JAHWFP010113786.1:0-21231 GCA_023313725.1 Lithobius niger
ATAGGCACCACTGCTACAGTGCACGACGCTTTTATCATTGCTACGTTGCAAACTGTCTGGTTGCATGGAATGTGACTGGCATTGTCAGCTGGTTAGGTCCCTTAGGTTTTGACTTTTCGACTTTTGTTGCTGGTGTAAAAAAAAATCAATCCGTGTTTCAGCTAAAAGTGGAAACTTTAAATCAAACGACAATAGTTTGTTAATTTCGAATTTAAAAAAAGGCCTTGATATGACAACCTGATACGAAGGAAAGGTGCATTTATTTCGTAGATGCTGGCTTCCAGTGCATCCACGAGCATTGATATCTCAGTAAATGAACGAGAATTATTTGTAACAATTTTGCGGTGTGCAGCAACGAGTTGACTTGTTTCAAAGTTGACGGGAATAACTTGCTTATTGAGTGCTGGCTTTCTAGTCTGGTAACAAGGCCATAAACCTGGAAGTAAGGTCCGCCAAATGTTTATGGTGTTTTGTGTTTCTTCAAGGCACACTTAATGAAATTCTGCAGGGTCCCATTATGTCACCCTTGAGCAAATTTAAATGTTCAAGATGGTGGCCAAGATGGCCGAAAAATCATATATCGGCCATTATCTTCGCGTATAGAACATACAGGATAATCGTTTTGGCGTCTAATACTATGTTTTCAGGGTCAGGGAATACTAATAACAGATTATCTTGTTGATAAAATGTACGTCTTTTTTAGGGGCTGGTATCACAGTCACCGTTCAATTTTTTGCTCAATCTTATTGGGGTCTTCCACCTAAATTAGAAACGGCAGAATAGCAGTTGAAAGTTGAAAATGAGGAAAAAAAATGGAACGGTGACTGCGATAACAACCCCTAGTAAAAAGGGCGTAGCTCGGTCCCTACCAATGATGAACCCATTTATTTACCCTTGATGTAAAGAAGACATTCCCAGCTTTCGAATGAATCTAATTGGGGTCTTCCACCTAAATTAGAAACGGCAGAATAGCAGTTGAAAGTTGAAAATGAGAGAAAAATCGAACGGTGACTGGTTACCAGCCCCCCCCCCCCCTTAAAAAAAAGGGGGGCGTATATTTTATCAACAAATAATCCTTTATTAGTATTCCTTGACCCTGAAAACATAGTATTAGACACCAAAATGATTATCCTGTCTGTTCTATAAGCGAAGATATGGCCGATATATGATTTTTCAGCCATCTTGAATATTTAAATTTGCTCAAGGGTGAAAAAGTGGCACCCTGTAGAATTTCATTAAGTATGACTTGAAGAAACACAAAACACCATAAAACATTGGGAGGACCTTACTTCCAGGTTTAGGTTAAAAATGCAATTTGGCAACCAGACTATCAGTGATCGGGTTTTTAGCATTGAGTCAACAGAGGTCATGCAACTTTTTCGGGGCTGTGCCAAAATCTCGGCGGAAAAGCCCCGTCACATTGAACAAAGGTGGGTGAGTTGTAGTAGATAAACAACTTTTTTCCGGGAAGGGGAGAAAACAGGCAGGAGGGGGAGTCCCGTTAACATTCCATTAGACAAAATAATTCATACGTCAGTACACGAAGGTCGGGTCATGGTCACACCAGGATAGTCAAACATTAAAATATTGCAAACGTGAATTAATTTCCTAAGAAGACCAAACATTGGGAGAGGTTAAGACCGGGAAATTCAATCCACCGTGCAGCATGCACGGGTCCAGCTATTAAAGCTCGGCCAACTGGCAACAGTTTCAAAGTTGGCGGGAATAACTTGCTTATTGAGTGCTGGCTCGGCCAACTGGCAACTGAACGGCCGATATCTAATAATTTAGGTGCACGAGACGATTGTTACTTAACAATTTAGGTGCACGATAAACCTGCAACCGCGTTGCCAGGTGACGAAAAATTGTAAAGTTTAGAGGATCAACCATTTACATACAACGCATTATAAACCAACGAAATATTATTTAGAATTTGAATTTGGATTTAATTCTAGGGCCGTGACCCTTAGTCATGCGCGCTGATACAAAATTAAATTAACAAATTAACAGCACAACGAAAAATAAAACAGCCAACAGATGCAAAAAAACCAGAAACACCAATTCATCAGAACAACAATGAAATGTATCTGGGAGTGATATAACAAACAAGGAACAAAGCAGTTTTTCAGTGCTATGTATCACTCAAAGATAAGAAAATCATCATCCAGTTTGTTTATTTGTAAAACGATTCCAGCTTCATTGCAGGCATTTACGCTAATCTGGGAGGAGCGACTTTAGTACACGCTGATTGAGTCAGCGAATCGAACGAAAATCAGCGTTTGTTAGCCAGTGCGAGCAAATATGTGATTTAAAAACTTAGTTTCGAAACAAGGACATGAGTGACCAATGTTGCACCCTGCATCACCACGTGCTAGTGACACTAGAGGCACTTTTTAATTCTGTTTATTTTTTCTGTATACACTTTTTTTTTTGTTTGTTTCTTTCGAACCAAATAAAAAAAAAAAAGAAAACGTAAAACAAAACTCATGTTGAGTTTTAGTAAAGATTTGAAAGGAATAGGCAAGTATCTCATGACAATAACTCGGCCAACTGACCACTCAAACGGCCACTGTTATCCAACGATTTAGGCGCACTATAAAGTATTAGGTGCTATATAACATAAATATACAATACAGTTAAAATGTTAATATATTTAACAACTTTAATTTTTAAATATGTTAACTATATTGCCATGACTCTGCAGATGAGCCGTGCAATTTTTTTTCGTAATCACAATAGACTAATCTAGTTTTAAAAGCGAATTTTCGATGGGCCATAGTTTCTCATTACTGACTTGGAGTTGCAAAGTGTGCAACTTGTTCCTTTGCTGTATGTAATACACTTGGTACTTACCGAATACATTTCCGTATTGTTTCCTCAGAGCGGAGAAAGCACTCCATGGGGTTGGGAAAGATCCGAGTAATAGGGCCGATCCGAGGAAAGGCCAAGCTATGGGTCCAGGGGGTTGTGGACACCCTTTAGTTTTGTTAAAGAGACGCCTCGGCCACAAGAGTACATGAGCCAAGCAAAGGGCCACAGCGGCCAAAGTAAGAGACACGGCGGCTCCAAGGGCCATGATGGACAGACGCTGCAATCAATGGCCGGCTTGCAAGCTCTCGACTCGTACTGCTTTTGCCCTAACGCCATTGGTCATTATGGGTAGCCAATGAAGAGGACGACCCCTTTTGCCACCTGTGCCCTTTGACCTTGACCCACCGATGGCATCTGGCGGGCGGCTGTCTTTCTGATGGACAGTCTCCTGCGACCGAAGCGCGCTTACGTCATGACCAGCTACTGATCAAAAAGAGATAAAATCCGTGACGAACGACTTGGTTTCAGGAATCAGAAAAATCCAAGAAAATGCCGGAATCAGGAAGCTAACCCATGACAACCTCATTTATCACTTATTTTTTTTTATTTGTATTCTTTTTCAAAGGTAGCCGGTTTTGCAACTGGTGGTTGGCAAGTTTAAAGCAACTTTAAATGGTTGTTATTTTTGCCCAATTCGGTCCTGTTTTTAAAAAGCATCGAGGAATACACGTGTCTTATCTCCAATAATGTTGTTGGTGTTGCCAGATAAACATTTGCCCCTAAAATCATGACGCTAACCCTCTTTAAAAACTCTAAAACAAATTTTAATCACCCTAGGAAAAAAAACAATTTCCTAAAAATAAATATTGTAATATCTCCGTTGTTACAACATGGACATTATCCTAAGGCAACTGAAAGGGAAACTTATTAAAATAAAATTGTTTTTTTGTTGGTTTTGTTTACCTTCTGATTTGCGATCTGATATAAAAATCGAAAATCTGGTTAAAAATCGTGTTAAATCAGGTAAAAAAACAAACAAAAAAAAACAATCACCTTGACAACAAGAACTAACTCTCCTTTACGTAGTGCTAAAGAAATAAAACTTGAGTTTGCTGCTCAAACTAAATCGATGCAACACAATTTATGTATCAACAAAACAAAGAGTTTTATTAGCTTAGGACAGGAGCGTATGGAATTTGGCTTAAGGTAATCAAGACACACGCTAGTGTGTCATCCATCAAGATAAACTATAACATCCAGATAATATATATACATATAATGACCATGGCGACGAAAAGGCTAAAATAACAAATAATGCGACAGAGAAGGCGAGAACGTCTTTGACATCGGGAGACTGTGATCGCCTGACAACATTTCGTCGCTATTAACGACACAGCTTACAGTTTACTTGTTGAAAAGACGACGTGAATAACGTTGATATTGCCTAATTGCTACTGGCTAAAAGTAACACTTTTCTTGTATCACTAAAATAAATTCTTCCATGCGGTGAATACAGCTGGTTCTTAGCTCATTTTACAGTATTTTTCTGGACATGTGCCCTTTTCATAGAGCCTCTTCTAATCGGTCAAGTGGTTCAGGGGTTAGGGGCCTGGAAACGACTAAACTGATTGTTTTACGTTGCTATTACGCAAAAATGCCAAAATGAACATTAAATAAATCCGTGCGTTTGCAAGGAGATAGTGCAGTACTAATAAGAAACACTATTCATATGAAAAAAGGTGACTGCAAATGTAACAAAAGCCAAAAGAGAAAAAAAATGGATCAGAACACCAGATTGTTGTTTCCATCTCATAATTACGGAGGAAAAAAAATACATTTTATCAATTTGGACCAAAAATATCTGATATCTACCCCAAAACAAAACTTGTTAAGGATTCCGGCCAAGCTTTTCGGCCGTGTGAAGTCTTGATATGAAACGCCAAGCTAATCCCACCGACTAAAACTTCAAACGTTAAATGAAATAATTGAAAATTACGCAGTAAACAATTTTCATGTATTTTATTTTACCTTCTAACTATTACTCGGTGGAATTAGCTTGGAGTTTGATATCTTGACTTCACAGGGCCGAAAACCTCGGCGGGAATCCTTAACAAGTTTTATATAATAATAATAATTTATATAATAATTTGCATCATTGTTGCACGAGCCTCTTGAGAGGCTGTACGGGCAGTTTTAACAAGTAAAATTATTTACAGTAATATCTACAAATTATTATTCATGTACAGTATTATATACAGTATTATGTACAGTATTATATACAGTATTATGTACAGTATTATAAACAAATGTTAAATGTTCAGATAACATAAGATGTAAACAGTTTACATGTGCAATTTGTTTAAATTTTCTTTAAAATTATACATATTTTTGTAATTACACTGTACAAAATTTCAAGTACGAAATCTAAAATTCAAGTTAAACCAATAGAATACAAAATAGGTGGTAAAAAATTGATGGCTATTTTTATAAAGAGCAATGCATCATACAATTTATGAACGAATCATATGGTAAATAATTATTTGTTAATTTTTTACATATTACAGTTAAACAGCCATTCTTTGATTTCATTTTACACAAATCATTTAAGTTCTTAAGTTTCACTGGTAATTTATTGAATGTATTCGGAATTGTTTAATTCATTCCCCTTTTTCCATACGAATTTCTAACTATGGGTAAAATTTGCCAAGTATTGTTATTTCTTACGCTTCGAGTGACAGGAATTTTCCAATCAGAGCAAAGGTAGTTATTTGTAGTAAAGATCATTGTAAATGTAAAAATCATTTAACGTCATTGATTTATTTTCAGTGATGTTGTCTTTCGTGTTTTTTTTTTTTTTTTGTAATCATCGAAAAGTACTTTAGTGGCTTTGTTAAGTCTTTTTTTTGTGATCGATTAATAACTCCAAATGAAGTGGAAGTATAAATTGTGCATGCATATCTTACATGACACAAAATTCATGTTTCGTAAATAAGTCTTTTGTTAAGAATGTTTAATTTATCTTTTATCTTGTACAAAGTAGGCAGCAATTGTCTAACCTTCTTGATTAAATTATCAACATGATCATAAAATTTCCAATTTTTATCAATTTGGCAACACTGACTATTAGGAAGAAAATGGTCCCTAACTTGCTAAGAGCAGTCCATTAGCAGTAGTACATTTTAATAACTAGGGGCCAGTCACGGTACCACTTGTATAGGACGGTAAGCCAAATAGGCAACGGATTAGTTATTTACTAGTTGTGCCCGTGTGCATGCTGCGCACTCCCCGCCTCCCTCCAGGTGTTTGGTCTTTGGTTTTAAATTTATCAAACCGAAGACCGAACATGTGAATGGCTCCCACATATGCCCTCTCACCCACAATTACTTTAACCCCAAATCCCACACTCCTGCCCTCTCCTGGATTCGCATACGTGTCCCCGCTGGTATTCGCAGCTACACTTGCTTTCATTGCACGATGCTTCCTCGATCATGATTTTGAACAAACGGTCCGTCAATAATCAAGACTGGTGTCTTCGTCTCGTGACATCAACGTGAATTCACACCACGGATGCTGACTCTCACAAGGTTCAAATGAACCAGATTGTCTCGGACAGTTGGTCTCGACTACAGCTATCAACACGGACGCTCATCTCATTCATGGCTAAAACCCACGTTTTGAGTGATGAGTCAAGACTGAAACCTTTTTCACCTAGCTGACTCCACGTCTCGAGTGAAATTCAAGACAACAGTTGCTGTCTACTGCTGCTCGTCTCACTCATGGTTAAAAACCCATGTTTTGAGTGAAGAACCAAGACGGAGTGCGTTTGTACCTCTTGCTGCTTGTCTCGACCGTAGCTGACCCCACGTCTCGAGCGAATATCAAGACAATAGTTGCTGTCTACTGCTGCTCGTCTCATTCGTGGCTAGAACCCACATTTTGAGTGAACCAAGACGGAAGCCGTTTGCACCTCTTGCTGCTTGTCTTGACCGGGGCTGACCCCACGTCTTGAACGAAAATCAAGACAACAGTTGCTGTCTACTTCTGCTCGTCTCATTCGTGGCTAAAACCCACGTTTTGAGTGAAGAACCAAGACGGAAGCCGTTTCCTCCTCTTGCTGCTTATCTCGACCTTGGCTAACCCCACATCTTGAGCGAAAATCAAGACAATTGCTATCTATTGCCGCTCGTCTCACTCGTGGCTAAAACCCAAGTTTTGAGTGAAGAACCAAGACGGAAGCCGTTTGCACCTCCTGGTGCTTGTCTCGACTGTGGCTGACCCCACGTCTCGAGTAAAAATCAAGACAACTGCTGTCTACACTCATGCTCGTCCTATTCGTGATTAGAACCCACGTTTTGAGTGAAGAACCAAGATGGTACCGTCTTCACCTTTGGCTGCTTGTCTCGACTGTATCTTACCTCATGTCTCGAGTAAAATCAAGACAACAGTTGCTGTCCACTCTCATCCTCGGCTCATCCATGGCTAAAAACCACGCTTTAGAATGAAGAGTCAAGTCGGATGACGTTTCACCTCTTGTACCTTGACTCGACCGTGGCATACCCCACGTCTCGAGCGGAAATCATAACATCTATTGCAACCCACACCGGTGCTCGTTTCAAACCTGGCTAAATCCCACGTTTTGAGTGAAGAGTCAAAACGCATGACGCTCTCTCCTCTTCCAGAATCTCGACCATGGCTTACCCAACTTCTCGGGTGAAGATTAAGACGACCATGGCTGTCTACACAGACGCTTGCTTCATTCGTGACTACAACCCACGAATTGTGTGAAGTTCTCAAGACGGACAACGTCTTCATCTCAGGCCACTCGTTTTGACCGTGACCAACCCCACACTATGAATGAAGACCAAAACGACTGTGGCAGTCCACACTGATCTTCGTCTAAATCGTGGCTAACCCCACGTCTCGAGTGAAAATCAACACAACCGTCACTTTCAGCATCGAAACTTGTCTCACTCGTGGCTAAAAACCCACGTTTACAGCAAAGCCTCAAGACGAACGTAGTTCTCTCTTCTGACAGCTTGTCTCGACCGTGCCTACCCCATGTCTAAAAAAAAAAAAAACCCAAGATGAGGATCACTGTCGACTCAGACCCTCGTCTCATTTCCAACTAAAACTTTCGTTTGGGGAAAGTTTCAAGACAGACGATACTCACCCAACTGGGCAACAAAGATGCCCCCCCCCACCCTGTGTGAAAATCAACACAAGTTACTATCAACCTCCCATAGAACGTCCGCCACGAAAACCATGCTGCCGGTGTAAGGCCTCAAAGCAGCTACACCGATTCATCTTCATTCACCAGGCCACCTTGATAACCTTTTGGTCGAGTCCACCCTTCAAACACTGGGGCTCCTCACCCATCGTTTCTAGGGACCATCCCAGCATCACCTTTCACCCGAGATTTTGGGCCACCGATGATTTCAACAAGCCCCGGACACCGCTTCCAGCTACAGGTCTTCCGCATCTTTCACCTGAACTGGGAGGGATGGCCCCCGCCTCAAGTCACCCTCCCCTACACTTTGAACTTTTCGTCCTTTCACAAGGATCTACACCTAGCAGACTCTCCATGAAGCCTGACCTACCCGTTTTCACCACGGCCTTCCTCACCAGTATCACCAATCTTTCGTGACGTTATCACGGCAGTTTTAAAAAAAAAAAAAAACACATCTTTGGTCGCAACATCACCACCTTTAAACCACCGCCGGAGTCTCCGCCTAGCTTCCTCACGGGCTTTCATCAGCCCCTGCTCGCTGCCTTTTGGGGAACCTCTGCCAGCCCAAGCAGCCCCTTACGTAAAATGAAAGGCAAATTAATGCCGTCTCTGTCACGCACACCTCCCGCCGACATACAGGCCGCCAACGGACCTTTTTCCCTCGGTTTCCCGCAACAACCACCCAGCCCTCCCTTTGAAGCCGGACACCGTTCATCCCCTCCCATGCCGACTTTGGTCCACTTTTTCGCCAACTTTGTTCTGCATCTCGTCGGCCCAACCAGGCTGACTGCTTTCACAACAAGTTTTTTACAATGATTGGGAAACAGGCCTGGTAAGATTACTCTCACATCTCTTTGTCTCAAGCTGCCGTCATTGCCAGCAGCTCGCTTCTTTTCCGGAGCGCCTACCAGCAGCCATTTCCTTCACCCTTTGGGTCACTTTTCGTCAAGTCCCCACCTCTCGTGACGAAAGACGACCCAGCTTCGCCTACCTGTCGCAGCCCGGCATCAGTCAGTCTTCAAGACAACTGACTGCCAGAACACCACCCCGGCCCTTTCACCTAATCGAAAGGGCCTCTGCTGGTCCTGATCCCCTCCGTCAATGACGGCTCAAGACATTGTCGCCGACCCGGCCTCCCGCCCTCCAAGCATCCTACCAAGCTGCCGATCAGGAAGATTCTCAAGAAACAGTCTTCCCCCCCCCCCCCCACCCGAATCATTGCAAGCCTGCACCCTACAACTAAAACCAGGGAAGGTGCCGTTCAAGGGAACACAATGAGCCATTCGATGAAAACAACTAGCAACCACTGATGGAAGCAAGACCCATCAACACCGTTCCTTTCACGACCGCCATTCCAAACCAAGGAAAACCAAATTCCTGTCTCATCTAGGTTCTGGCAAAAGTGTGAAATTTTTTAGGGGGACAGCCTGCTTGCATCCCAGGGTGCCCGTCAAGGCGGTGCCCGCCACCTGTCTTTGATGAGATCTACTGTTAATGCAAAATTAACAGGTTAAGATGTTTTGGCAAATAAGAAAGAACATTTTGCTAGCCCTCAGCCCGGCGGCCAAAAATGGTTTCTTTTTGCCTAAACATACGTAACCTCATCCCGCCCTACCTCCCCTCTCGAGTCACCGCCTGACGTATTGAGAGGAAAATAAATGCCGAAAGCATCCGCGCTCTCGCTTTTATAAGGGAGGATTGTGCCGCGCAGGCGCCATGGGGCATGCAAGCAGGCGGCTGCGCAGACGAAGAAAGCTCCAGGGGAAGCTTCCATTGGGGACAATGTAATGCAAAATTAACAGGGTAAGTATGTTTTAGGCAAAAAGAAACCATTTTTAGCCGGCCGGGCTGAAGTCCGGCAAATTGTTCTTTTTTCACCACTTCCCAAATTACAGTTGCTCCGATCACAAACCCCCATTCCAAGGCACCACTGTTGTAAACTGTGAGTAATTTATCGATGTGATATAGTGCACTCCAATGTGAAATAGTGCATAAAGATACTCATCAGCCATTCCTGAATGAAGTAAAGATCTTCCTAGTTTCGAAAAGGTAACCTTCGCTTCACTCTGGGAAAGGAAAATATACCCTCAACTGAAAAAAAATCGCATTTAGTAAAATTAAAGCAAGGGCCGGACAAAAGTGCTATCTGCCGTAGTTTGGAGACCCCTGGTTTAGAAGTAACGAACTCTTTAGGTGGTGCGTCATTTGTCGCCGAATTACATTGATGACCTTCACCTGATAGCCTACATTAAGGAACTACTTTACTGCCTTCTTATAACGCTCTTCTGCTTACTTCTAATCCTCCTCATCGTTCCTTTTGCCAGTTCCAGTAGCTGTGCTTTAGGGTGTCCTGATATTCAATACCTCTATCCATCTGCATGGGTTTGGAGTCCAGTGGCCACTTCAACTTGCAGTTTCGGTTTCATTCAACCATGACGTCTAGGAAGGCAGGCCTTCCTTCTTTTTCAACTTCCAATGTGCACATAATGTCCTTCTATCAACCATTTGCGGTCCTTTTAACTTCCTCACGCAGGCGAGCATTAACTGTCATCACCATATCTTTCAGAGATTTTAAGGTCCACACATGGTCAGCTAAAAAATACAGTATCATCTCTGCCAGCCTTGGATTAGACGAGTAGCCAATGGGCATGCTGGCAATTTGCCAGAATGTGTCACCCTGAAATTCCACATAGATATTCGCCAGCAATGTTGTTAGACTACGATAGAGTTCCATCTCCCTGGATTCTACATTTTGCATGACCGCTGCCTCGTCAAACTTTTAAAGAATCAGGTGATGGAACATGATGGGAATATGCGTGGTGATGTCCGACGAAATTAAGTGATCATCTTCATGCAGCCAATTTTCGTTATCCTCTGCAATGCACTTTAGTTTGAGAGTAACCCAGATATATTTTTGAAAACGCTGTGCCAAGAACCAGACCAAGTGTTGGGCTGGCCTACCTTTTTGCAGAAGTTATCATCCTGATCAGCAAGCCGGCTTTATGAAGTTTAACCTGATCAGACTCCTGGTAGCCTTTGGCTGACGTTTTTGGTGGGGCGGCCTTCTACAACAAGCTCATCCATTCTATCTTTGATGCGGGCATGGAAACTCCTATGTTGGCTACGAGTAAAAGTCAGCAAAGGGCAAGGGGCCAACAAGTTCCTGAAAGTAACACTGATGAAGAACCCACGAGTCATCATCACAACCAAACCAGAGCAAAGAGCCAACAACTTGCCAGGAACCTGTAACACCCAAGCACCATTTTAGAAAACTGTCCTCAGAAAAATCCTCAGTTGAGGAACCTCAGCCTTGGCCTTCTAAAAGGGGGGTGGTGTACTGGGTACCCTGCACCCGAAGAGTGATAAAGGGGAAATTTTAACTAACAATGGGATTCCACCCTAAATAGTGGTTCTCTGACATGCTTCCCTAAAGATAAAATTGTCTAAATCCTGCCAGCTCGCTAACCCCAGTGCGCAAGCACGCCCCCCTCCTATACAAAGACTGTATGGCAAAAGTGGCCAGCTTTCTTTTATCTTAATATGTCATGGTAGTGACTCAAGAGGGGAGGTACGGTGGGTATAGGCAATGTATATTTTCGTTTTAGGCAATAGAATCAACATTTAGCCGGCAATTTTCTCTTTCTATTGCCAAAGAAAATGTACATTAAATTTAACATTTGCAGAAGACCTCATCTAAATGGTGGGCACCACCTGACAGGTACCCTAGGGTTAGGAGCTGGTTCTCAAAAAGTCAGACTTCGCACTTAACACAACAAAACACAGGAAGATTGGATCCCTTTTCTGATTTGGTGGCCCTGAAAAGGGCCGTTTCTTTATAGTGCTTAAGAGGGGTTGATGACATATCTGGATGCTACGATGGGTCCCAGACGGTGAAGTCCGTCTGTGTAGTTGATCATGTCCCAGAGGCAATGAGCCGTTAAAAGTGAATCATTCTTCCATGAAGCTGCTCTGAGGATCTCTGGAATGGAGATGTTGTAGAAAGCCCATGAAGTGGAGATAGCAAGAAGCACATCGGCTGTGACCCTAAGTTGTTGGCTTTGCAGTTTAAATCAGAAGCACCATTGCGTTAATGATGACAGTTTTAATCTATATCTATAATTACACAAAATCTGCAAGGCAGCCAGCAGCAGCACCAAGCAGGACAGACGAAGCAGTCATCTGCATCTGCAGCAGCGCCCAGAACGCAACGTCCAGCAGCGCGAACGTACGATGCCATCTACCGACCGAACGGCAACTTAATGTGGGGGGGGGGGGCGGCGGGCGGCCCGGGGGGCGGGGCTGGGAGGGAAGGGGAGTGAGACGACGCGGAATGAGCGAGCGACTTCACTAGTCCAGTTTATAATCCTTGCTAGAGTGGTTTCGCCAAACCTCTTTTTGAAGGGTAGGAACCAGTGTCGGACTGGCCAGGTTGGCTAGTCGGCGATCACCCAAGGACCTGAGGGGCCCCGAGCCAGGGTGCAAGACCTGTAAATGTTGGGAAGGAAGTAGAAAAAGGAATTAAGCAGGTTGCACGTGACGCGGCTGTCCCATTCATTGGATCAGAATATGGAGAGCAGCAGGTATGTTTCTTGTTGCTGCCAATTTAAGTGCACTCTTTTGTGTTCTTATTCAGTAAAAAGGGTAAAAAAAAAAAATAGCACAACCAATAAGAATTAAGCACAACCCTTTTATTTGCCAGTGATTTGTTTGGTGTACCGTTAAGGCATTTTAAAATACCTTTTAGTATATAAATGGGAGGGGGGCTTTTTCATTATATACACGACCACAGCGATTGGGGGGGGGGGGGGGGAAACAGTCGCTATGGGTCACCATCTGAGAAGACGAGAGTTGGCAATTTTTAGTTGTCGACTTGCAGAATTGGATCAATATTCACTGCAAATTTAAGTTTCCATGAATACTAGTTAATTATCATCATTCGGTCAGTTTGAAAGTAAAGTTTAAGATGCGGGTTTTTTTTTTTCATTAGTTTTTGCAACACTTCCTTGGAGTAACCGAAACGCTGCCCCGATCCTTTCTGGTTGCTTCCCTGCAGTTTTCCTCCCAGCCAAATCAAGGGAGAAAAAAATGAAAATGGAGAATGTCGATTTCAAATGTGGAAGCTTTTTTCCAATACCACCTCAAATTGTTTTGGACAAAACTGAGTAAAAGTCTCATCTTTCAACGTTCCATTTTTTATAAGCATGTTGCTACTTTAAAATGTGGAAATTTTTTGCAATAATATCTCTTTGCCTAGTCGTCTGGGATACAACTAAGAAAAAGATTTCACTATTTTTCACTTTTCGATAGTCCATTTAAAAATAATGTTCGGCCTGTGGCAGGAGCCACATAGCATTTCAATGTCATTTATTATAGTCCAAGTCTAAACTGAACTCGATTAATTTAATTCGTAAAGAAAATGTCTAAAAAACATGATTTAGTCACAATTAAGTTTTTCCAAAACCTGCCATCCTGAAGATCAAATAAGAAAAATCACCAAACTTTGCTTGGCAATTTGTTGCAAGTGTACTCGCTGGAAGCCAGAAATGGCATATTCGGGCACTTATGTAAAATGTTCAGCCCCAGTTATAGCGCTCCCCCAGAACCCCTACCTGGTTTTTCCGGACCCTTTCAAAGGTACTCTTCAATTTCAAAATTGTATGACGAATTGGCAAAATTAGGGGCCTGAATAAGGGGGTGGGCCTTATAAGATCCACGCTGAGGGCCAGTCCGACACTTTTTAAATTTTTTTATTTTGACGAGCCTTACGTCAGCCGAAGCAATTAATGCTTGAATGGCTGTACCGGCTCAATTTTGAACATTACCAGATTTTTTTTTAGAGAAGAAGAAATCTGGTAAAGGGAGGTGCCAGCCCGGGGATTCGACCCGGGAAACCTCCGATCATCGTAGGGGCCGAAAGATGAAAGATTGTCCAGAATTAGACAGAATACATCCCATAGCCGCTGAAGGAACATGGTAGCTTCTCATGCTACCCTGGCCGGCAGTCCTGGCGGAGACTTTGCCAAGGTCCCCTTTCAAGGGGTTCGACCAGATCCGCAAACCTCCAGCAACCAGGCTGAGCGCTCTCACAACTCAGCCACGATGACCACTGGTAGGAACAGTTGATTGTATCCTTTACACATTTCATTGCTTTCAGTTCTTTCTAGATAGAAGCGTATTGCTCGGACAGGGAAACACTCAGGTTCATTATCAATCACCGTTGAGAGCGCTGGATGGTGATGGTTTGATTGGGTTCATTGGTTTTTTGGGTCTTTACACAAAAAGAGTTTCTTGGAGTAAAATAGGCGGCCTAGAAATTATTGGAGAGGAAACAATAAGCCGGGTCCATAGAAATTTAACGCAACGTAGGATTGTGGAAAAAGTGACTAAGAATACTGTTTTACGAGTAAGAAGATGAAATTTGCAATTTAGCAGTGGTTCATTGGGTTCCTTCGTCAGATTCTCAGACCAAGGAGAGGTCCCAGTCTGGGAAGTCGTTTGGTTGTGAGTCTTTCGACTTCGAAGGACTTAATGAGGGTCGAAATACCAAAGTCTTCAGAAGGTCAGTTTTGCCGGATGCTTTGAAAAGGGAGTCTTAACGCAGAACGGTGCTCAAATATTGTGGATCCTTTTAAACCCTCGTCAGCGAAGAAAACTAGGAGCTCGGACAGAGGGCGATCGATAGGATTGACTTTCGTTATCTTACACCCAAACAAAATTTTTTTCAGTGGCTGTCATAAATTCTGTTGGTTGATTTTCTGCCTGCTTTGCTCGAGATTCTGACGGCTTGGATCTCAGAATTCCTGCCACCTCAACGAAGCGCTGGTGTTTTGGTGAACAATACTTCCCTTTCTTTGCGACAGAAGGTCTGAGATTTCTGGTAGGCTCCTTGGGTTGTTGATCAAAAGCTCAAGGAATTGAGGAAACCACACTGCTCACAGCCAGTTCGGGGCTATTAATCAGAAGAGGCACTGGGTTTATTCTATATTCAGAAGGACCTGAGACAGTATTTCGAACGGAGGAAAGAGTAGCCAAAAAGGTTTGTACAAGGGAGTGTGAGAGCGTTGACACCCCATGCAAGCTCGTCCGGGACTGGACTGATGAAGTGGCAAAGTCTGGCATTGTGCCTCATGGCAAATAAGTCGACCATTGGGGTTCCCCATGTGTTGAACAGATATTCGCAAATGGATGTTTTCAAAGTTAATTCTCCTGAAAGAAGTTTGTGACGCCTGGAGAGGGAGTCCGCAATGACTTTGCGACCTTCTGGAAAGTGCAGAGATTGTTTTCATTTGGATGCAAAGTTTGAAGACTTCGGAGATGACTTTGTGGAGTTTCCTGGACTTTGTTCCTCCTTCCTTACGAAGATAGGCAACTGCCGTCGTTTTGTTGAGCTGCACTAGACCTGTTTTCCCCGACATCAGGTTTTGACAGCGTTCAAGGCCATTGAGAACTGCTTTCAGCTCGAGGATGTTTATATGGTCTTGGCCCGCAATTGTCTATATGCCCGAAGCTTCTGTTCAATGTGTGCTCCCCATCCTTCCAGTGAGGCGTCTGTCAGAAGCTGAATGTCTGGCTGGGGTTCGTGAATGAGTAACGTTTGCCAAAGGACCATGACATTCGACCTGGTACTGTGTCGGGCTATGTGGAGTCTCCTGGTTAAAGGCACAGTCCCACGTGTCGATGCGGTAGTGGTAAATTGGTCTGGTCATCCATCTTCCCGTAGGGAACTTGGCTTGCCATGGAGTCTAGTTTTCCGATTAGGCAATTCAGATCTGTTAACAAGTATGGAGTTTTTCGCCATGTCTTTTATTTGCTCTAAGGAGGGCATAAACTGTAGTGGATGAGAGGTCGAACAGAGCACCTAGATAAGCGAAAACCGTGCTGGGATTAATCTTGGCTTCTTGAGGTTTATTTCGAAGCCTAGAGGATAAGGCCGAAGGGTAGGCAAAGGAATTTGTAAACTTTTCCTTGGTCCATGAAGTGAAAAAGAGTGACTTAGCGATGCATCTTCTAAATCTATGGACACTGTCCAGTCATCAGGTTTTAGGGATTGTCGAATGGATTCCAGTGGTTTCTATTTTGAAATTAGAGTTTTCCATTTTCTTGTTTAGGGGCTTTAAGTTGAAAATGAGTCGTTCTCTACCCGTTTTCTTTGGTCACAAGAAAACTGAGTTGTAGACGCCCAGGCGCAAAGGTCAATGCTTTCTGCAATTGCTTCTATGGAGAGAGAATTCCTGAACCTCGAGGGAAATGCGGTCGGAGACTTGTGAAGCGAATTCCCAAGGAAGTGGTGTTACCAACGTTGGATCGCTTTTGAAAGTTGGACGAAACCCATGCTTGATGGTCGAAAGAAATCAATTTTCTGCCAAGCAGGGAAAAAATGATGAAGACGACCCCTCGCCGCTAAGTATGCTTTCTGTCATTGGTTATTGCGGGGTTTGCATCTGGGACCTGGGGAAGTGTTGTTGGTGCATGGAGCTGTGGTGGTTGTTGTTTCTGCTCCTCCCGCAATTTGAAGATCTCCCACAAATGGCTGATGGTTCGTGTTCCGATTTGAGTAGAACTCTTCGGAATTTGGTAAGTTGCATTCCCGGTTCCAGTTGCCTTGTCTTTGAAACACAGGCCTTTGTTTAAAGGCCTGGATTGTTTCGGTTTACACTTCCTTTGGTTTGCGGAAAACATCCAAGTGTGGTGCCAACTTGAGGATTAAACCCCTGAAAAGCATGTCTGCTTCGTGAATGGGTTGATTCCGTAACTCATATTTCGTGAGTCATTCAAGTTTGTTGCCGAGTTTAAGACTACGTTACATAAAAGGAGAGAAAACTGAAAAGTGCCTTCGTCAGCCAGTTCATTGACTGAAAATGTCGCAAAGCATGTTTTCTTGAAGACTTCGTCAATTAAAAATAAAAGTAGTTTGGCTTCAAGATAATTGGATTCAGTTGAAAACTTTTCACAAAGGGCATTTGCTGCGGTGTTAAGAACATCTGTTTATGAAGCAGCTCTCAGCCCAAGATGTAAAACCTTGTCATTGTCTTTCAATACAACATACGGGACTTCTATTTTCTTCGGGATTTGCAAAGCGAAGCTAAATTACATTTTTGCTTCAGCTGTCAAAAATTCCGATTGGACGTTAAGTGTCAAAAGTATTTGGGATTCGCCAAACTTTTTCATAAGGGTTTGAAGAGATGGAGGACCTTTATCTAATTCCCAGGGTTCACCTTTGCCAAGCAAGAGGTGTTCTGATCACGGAGATCAAGCCGAAAGTCCTCTGTTCTCAACGGATTCACGTTGTCGTGCGACGGCTTGTATAAGAAGCAATCAGGGACGATGTCTTCCACTGCTTTCAACAAATCTGATAACGGAATTCCCAATGGGTTTTAGGCATCACGGAAACTTTTTTCCAAGTATGCGTGCCTTGACTTTTCTTCAAAATCAGAACCATAAATTGACGAGTTTGAATTGAAATAATCACCAAAGTCAGGTAATAAACTCTTGTCATAGCGGCGTGGACTGCGTTTTCATTTCCTTTAATTAACGTGGCGAAAGTCTTTAGCCTTGAAGCGGCGCGTCTCGTTGTGAACGCATGTCGAGTCAATTTTGCGATCGAAATCACTTTCGTTGAAGATTCCGTGGTGAGAGTAACGGCTTTCGTATCTGGACCGAAAGGAGCTTTCGGATTTACGAGCATCACATGAACGAAAGTGGGATCTGTGAGGTCGTCTAAAAGAATGTAGATTCAAGGACCAGGAGCAGCTTTCGGGAGCTGGTGCTGAGCTCCGTTGTCTCTTGCAGGAACACAAGAGAACTCCGACGCCAAGGAGAGATAGAATGGGCGGCAGTTGCATCGATCCATTCGTGGGTGTACGGTTTCCCGGCCGTAAGAGGTAGGGAAGGCCGGGGATTGAAGTCACGTCTCACTCTTGTGACGAGTTTGATTTTGTCTCTTAACAGAACGTGGTCAATTCATGGGCCGAGGAGAGCGGCTATGGGAACGGCAGGACGAAAGATCCAAGGGAGGCTCGATGACATCGCAAGGTCGCTTGAGTTTTTTGCTTGCTTTCTAAGACTTTACTTTTAATAATTTGGAGTAAGAGACTTTCATTTTCTGCAGTTCCAATTGAAGAAAGTGTAAATCGTAGGTTTGGGTGATTTCAAAATTTATCACGCGATGCGATGGGATTGAATGTAAAAAAAATTGCGATTTGTTATATGATTTGCGTTCTGACTTACTGGCCTACACTAGCGATACGGCTCTTCGACAATGCGCCCTTTAATTCAATGGGTTCTTCCATGATAATTTAGATTTAATATTAATTTAAATAATACTATTGCAAAATTTTGGAAGTTAAGAAAAAAATAAAATCTCGGCATCTAAAAAACCTATAGCCCTTTTCCCAAAGTTTGGCTAAAGAACTGGAAGTACGTTTAAAAAAAAAAGTTTAACTAGTAAGAAATGGCTCTCCCTTTTTAGCCACTTATTTAATGATAAAAAAAAATACCAGTCAATGAAGCCGTCCCCAACGTCTATATATAGATAAACGTTGTATAGATAGACGTATCTATATATAGACGCTGGCGACGATGAAGCGTAGAAACCAGAACTGCTAAAATATCACTCTGACACGAGCCATAACAAAAAATTCAATTTCAAGAAAACTAAGACAAACCGTGCAAGACTACCAAATTTCAGTTCGTTCTGATAAAAGATAACCGTGGAATCTTGAGATCCTCTACCTAAGGCTGTAATTAGCATTTTTAATACTTAGCTCTCTTTTTCCAAAAAAATTGCGAGCGGCTGTAACATTTTTGTCTCCACAGCGAGCAGCCATCTTGGGCCTCGATTCGTGCCATAGATTAGAAAGTTAACTTGATGTACCGTCTCACTTCTTCCCATACTACGCGGACCTCTAGCGGTAGTTGCGGCTACTAATACCTCTGACAATGCTTTGCCTTCCGAAGCTGAACGATGGCAAAGCATTATTAGAGGTACTAGTAGCCGCAACTACCTCTAGAGGTCCGCGTAGGACGGGAAGAAGTAAGACGGTACATCTAGTTAACTTTCTAATCTATGTTCGTGCTATCCACATACGTGTGTGCACGTGCGCTCCACAGGGGCTTGTCACAAAATACGCGTAGCGGAGCGGAGCCCCCCCCCCCACCAAAAAAAACGAAACACTACGCTACGGGTATGTTGTGACAAGCCCCTGTGGTGCGCTCTAGTGTAGCTGACATCCACTTGCATTGCGTGACGTCACTTCACAACGGCCACTAGCGACCAAGCCAGCAGTATGCGTTGCGTGGGTCACGAGTGCTTGCACCAAGCGTGTTTCTAATAGAACAAACGCAATTTTACGCTAATTTTGGTTTAACTGTTCATAAAACATGAATTAATGTAATAAAATTATGATTTTGAAATTTTCGCTATAATAAAATAAAAAATACACACTTCAAAATACCTAATTCAACAGTCTATATATTTTTCATATTTTTAGAGTAGGATAAGTGCTGTTGCTACAGATTTTGATCGCTGTTTTTCGATTTATTTCTCTTGTTTGACTTGGTCGCCATCCAAGTATTTTTTTTTTACTTAATTTTACTTATTTTTCACTAAAAATATACTTTAAAAAAATCGCGCAATACAATCGCGATTTTACAATGAGATTTAAAATATCGTAATTTTAAATTTCAAATCGTAATCGCGATTTAAAACACAAATCGCCCAACTCTAGTAAATCGGAATCCGGTGTGGCAGTAGTTTGTCCACAAGGAACAGGAGAAGTGTTGGTTGTGTTAACGGCAGTGCCATCCAAATGGCTCCGATGTCTGTCATGTGCTGCTTGACACAGCAGCGTATTCCTTTGCGTGTCTCTCCAACATAAACAGCACTACAGCAGAGCCCCCTTAGGGGGCTCTGACTACAGTAACTACATGGTAGCCTGCTTCTCTGGTGCCCAGTGTTATAATGTTCCACAGCTTTCTGCGACGCTGTTTTGTAACCTAAACACTTTTCTGCAGGGTTAATTTTTCCGGGAATTTTTCAAGGATGCAAGCCCTTTGAAGCCCTTTTTAATTTTTTTAAGCATGGCAAATTCATTAAAGAAACCTTTCTATAACTTTTTCCCCCATTACTTTATCCACAGCAACATTTTTTAAATGCTTGTAAAAATAAGCACCGCACATAGCAACTAAAACTGATTTTTAAAATTACCTTGTAATCCTTAATCTTGTATCCTGCAGGAGGGCCACTCAGTTTCACAAAAACTAACCTATCAAGACGTGCC
Organism: Lithobius niger; assembly: GCA_023313725.1. Classification (NCBI taxonomy): domain Eukaryota; kingdom Metazoa; phylum Arthropoda; class Chilopoda; order Lithobiomorpha; family Lithobiidae; genus Lithobius; species Lithobius niger. The sequence continues at coordinate 20,317 of JAHWFP010113786.1, forward strand.
CAGCCAACACTTTCAAAAAACCATCAGACCCCCCCCCCCCCACCCTTCCTCCATGCCTAATATCGCAAAAAATGGGTTGTGTCGCCTCTTACCTAATTCCTTCCTCCATGATAATAGTCCTAAAATTATAAGAGCTGCAGTTTTTTTCTAATGCGTTTGCAAGCCTCGTTGGTTTAAAAATGTAAGTTAAATGTTTTTTTTTTTTTATAAACAACTTCAGAATGGAAGGAGCTAGTGACTTGTGGGTTGCACCATTGTTGCACCAACCGCCCAGAATTTTGTTCGTCGCACGTCGCAGCTGTTTCTCACACGGGGCTATGGTGTTTACAATTAAAATCATTCTCAAAGACCTTCCCTCCGCTCACTTGTCTCTCGTGTTTTTCGTTCCCTTGCTTCTGGTTTCGTCGTCCTCCCGATAAGCTGGTACTTTATAGAGTTCATGTTCTGCCATGAACAAGTTGCATGCCTCACGAAAATAAATTGCAATAAAAAAAGCTATGCAGTCTAGGAGTATAAAAATTCGCAGACGTAATAATTATATTGTAAATTATTGAGCAGAACTATAATCGGGACCATCGTCCTACGTTTTCATTATTAAGAAAAATCCTGAAGTTCGACTAAGTTAACAGCGCTAACGAAAGTTTCAATTTACAGTACATACTCTGAACGATAACATCCACTGGATATTCTTTTGTCACGCCTGTTATTACTTCTGAAATCATGTTTTATTTTATGTTTTATTAACGTAAAAATAGTTTAAAGTTGTTTTATTTCCTCAATATTCACGATCGTTTAAAGCTCACTCCCAATGCTTCGTAGGATGCCATTGTGACCGACTGCCCGCAAAGCGACGCACTCCAGCTAGCGCCAATGGATGAGACCTTGACTCGCTTCGCGCGACGTTACTAGTAAGAC
>JAHWFP010113787.1:0-41103 GCA_023313725.1 Lithobius niger
GTGGGAAAGTCAAAGCCGTAGAAAATTTGCTGGACTCTTGTTGTGGTATTCTTCTTTTGTGGTATTGGTGAGACTGAGCGTAATCAAGGAAATTCAAAGTGTTAGTGCTCAAAACTCACAAAGTAACAATCGGCGTTTTCGTGTTTTTCAAAAAGTAATCTTTATTGCGGATATATGTTCACTCATTAAAGACTTGCAATTAGCACAAATAAAGTTCACAGCATCTACAGCTAAGACAGAAGTGCCAACAGTTTGCGTAATGAGGGCTTATAACAAGGTTACAGGAGGATTCAGAGTCAATATGGAGGGGAAACAGAATCTGTTAATTCGCAGTGTAGTGCGGGCCGATAACGGGGTTAAGGGAGGAATCGGAGTCAATTCGGAGGGGAAATCAAAGCAATCGAACTAAAGGTTGGGTTCTTTCTAATCAAAAGGATTATACTGAGCTACAACCAAATTCTTAACTAACCTACCACCAAGGCGACTGTAATTAGAGTAAAAGGAATTCGAGCGTTACCATTGGGCCTATTTTTGATTTGACTTGTGCCGTGTTTTTCCAATGTTAGTCCGGGCTAAACAGGTGTACCTTGTTTTGTTTCATATATAATGTATTTCAACGTTTCCTGGAGTACTTTTTCCACCTAAACCCGAATCCGATGAGTGCCAGAGGCTAAATGTTGAGAAAATCTTTATATGACGTCAAAAAGATGTCATATACACGTTTTTTCGACATAGCGAGTAAAAAAAATGTCGTTACGACTTTAGGAGCATGATTATAATTTGTAGCCCTCGAATTAAGCTAAAGAATGGTCCAAACCTTGTCTTTCTATCACTTATAGTTGCGGAGTTACGTCCCTATGAATATTACGTCATATCACATCTTCGTGACGTTTCATTTACGTGTGGCTTCCAGGCGGTTCAGAAAAAGTCGTACGGCTTTGGGAGTCCAATATAATTTGTAGCCCTCAAAATAAGCAGAAGACTGGCCCAAACCTTGTCCTTCTATCACGTATGGTCGCGGATTTATGTCCCGATGAATATTAAACCTCTTATCACGTCTTCGTGATGTTTCCTCTACGTGTGGCTTCTCTACGGGTCAGAAAAAGGTAGTACAATTTTTTTGGGGGGAGCTGTAACTCCTTCACCTTCAACAAATTAAAAGCATAATGTGAGGCAAAAACGTTCAGCACACAATTCTGGACAGGAAAGGTGGTAAACATCTTTTACGTAAATGTAACCCTACAACCCCAGAATGAATTGGTTGTTATAGTGATTTTCGTGTTCAAAGTGCTCTTGCCAGCCCTCTAATAGCTCGAAACGAACATGCTTAGGATTTTCTAAAGGCGGGCATCTATTCTTTTCATCAATCCTAACAGAACTTGTTTAACTTAGATAGGGACAGTCCTACGCTCATTTGAAGAGGTAATGGCATAACGGCGAAAGGGTATGTTGATTTTCGAATTCAAAGTGTTCTTGCGAACCCTACAACAGCCCGAAATAGACATGCTTAGGATTTTCTGAAAGGTGGGGATCTATTCATTCCATGAATCCTACCCGAAACTGTTTAACTTAGAAAGGGATCGTCCTACGTCCATTTAAAGATGGAAAAGTAATGGCGTAGCAGCGAAAGCGTATGTTGATTTTAGAATTCAAAGTGTTCTTGCGAGCCCTACAACAGCCCGAAATACACATGCTTAGGATTTCCTGAAAGGTGTGGAGCTATACTGCTATATTGCTGCTATACTAATTACAGTTACACCTTTAAAAGGGCGTAAGCCGGTCCCAACCTAACCTAAACAATTTCGGTTAGAATTGATGGAAAGAATAGATTCCCACCTTCCAGAAAGTCGTAAGCATGCCCATTTCGGGCTATTAGATGGCTCGCATTAGCACTTTGAACACGAAAATCACTATGACAACCAATTGATTTTGGGGTTCAAGGGCTGCATTTACATAAAAGATGTATACCACTGTTCCTGTCCAGAATTGTGTGCTGAACGTTTTTTGCTTCAAATTATGCTTTTGATTTGTTGACGGTTAAGGAGTTACAGCCAAAAAAAAGTTGAACGACCTTTATTCTGACCCACAGGGAAGCCGCACATGAGGAAACATCATAAAAACGCGATACGATGTAATATTCATCGGGACGGATTATAAGTGATAAAAGGACAAGGTTTGGGCCATTCTCATCTTATTTTGAGGGCTAACAATTATATTGGACTCCCTAAAGTCGTACAACCTTTTCTGATCCGCAGAGAAGCTACACGTCGATGAAACGTCACGAAGACGTGATATGACGTAATATTCATCGGGTCATAACTACGCAACCATAAGTGATAGAAAGGCAAGGTTTGGACCATTCTTTAGCTACAAATTGTAATAAGGCTCCCAAAGTCGTAACGACTTTTTATTTTACCCGTTGTATAGAACAAACGTGTAAATGACGTCTTTTTGACATCATAAAAAATTTGCTCAACATTTAGCATCTGGCACTCATCGGATCCGGGTTTAGGAAGAAAAAGTACTCCAGGAATCGTCAAAATACACTATATACGAAATGAAACAAAAGGTTAAGTGGATATAGCATGGCATATAGCCCCGACTAATGTAAGATATCTCGGCCTCCATGTTTGGTAAGCAAGCACCACATGAATTCACACAATAACAAAACTACATTGTTTACTTACTGCATGCCTTTTATCTGGTTTAAGTGCAAGCACACCTCCATGTTCTCACCCACAACTGTGCTTGAAGGTTGTAATGTGGACATTTTGTCAGAAAACAAAAACACGCGACATCTAGATCCGTGCCCAAATGATTATGTGAGCAGACACACCACCTGATGAGAACCTATAAAAGCTTAAAGCTTAGGTTTGGTAGAAAAGCATAAAATGACCGATTTTACCCAATAACTAAAGGGAAGTATTTGAGATCTAATCTGTAACATAAAATAACTGTAGTTTTCCGTGGTTCTAAACTCACGGCAAAACTGATTTTTGCTCAGTTACAGTTAACCAGTATGATGTATTTAATATCAACTCAGTTCATTTATTAGGTATTTTAATTTGAAGAAAAGACCGATGGTTGATAATCCACTTGCCATACGACTCCTTCTGCACGTACTTGGCAAGACACCATGCTATTAAGCAATGGTCCTGACTTTGAAGCATGGCGATAAAAAGATATTCCATGTTTTCAAAATGATACAGAAGAGAAAAAAATTTCTAGAATGTTTTCCCTACGTTCAAAACCCAAGAGCAAAAGTCAACTCTAGCATGAAAAATAATGAATTAAGGCTAGTCAAAGTCACTATTACTGTTTTCCCATAAAGGACTTCCCCGTGGCAGAAACGTTTCCAGCTGCCTTTGATAATACGGATTTCTTTCTGCAGGATTAGTATTAATGAAATAACAGCAAAAAGGATATTTTCTGCAGGCAATACTTTCTTTCTGCAGCATACGCTGCTGTGCCGTCCTGTTTCTGCCATGGGGAAAGAGTTCATACCTGTTGCTCCAATGGCACTTATTGCTAATTCACGGACAGCAACAGATTTGGCACAGTTTAAAATGATCAGCAAGCGCTCCATTAACGTTGGCAAGTATGGCAGCAAATCATTTCCTGAAAGCAGCATCCAACCAAACTTCATAAATAAACTTTTTTTTTATAATTATCATAAACCACGCTAAGCACATTATTCATGACATTATTCAGAACAGATGCAAGCTGTTCTGAAACCCTGCAACAACAGACTAAACTAACGCCCAACCTTTCCCAATTGGTCATGCGTGAATAAGTCAGCAATTTCAGCACCATGTAACAGTAACCGGAACACGTGACACTTCCACTCATAATGTATTTGATTTAAGAGTAGAATTGGTGAAAACAAGTACCTAATTGCTTTAACCTCCCGAGACCCATGCCCCTTCCTCTACATGATGGGGAAAAAAGTAAGTTTCAAGGCACAAAGCGTGCTTTATGAGCGAGCAAGCACAGCCCAGTGGTCAGCATACTCGTTTCCAAATCAAATGAATGCCGGTTTGAATCCCACTACTGAACCAACTATCATCATAAGGAACTTGATAGGTGGGTCGACAATTTGGGACAAAAAAAACCTAGTCCCTTGAGTCTCAGAAGGGTATGAAAAATTCTCAAATGTAAAAAACTTTTACGTCCCAAGAAAATTAAAAAAAATATGGTAATAAATACAAGCCCTTCCACCCTGATCTCTAAAGAGACAGGCTCGAGAGTTGTAATTATTTTTTTTTTAGAGTGGCCTTAATTAACATTTTGCCTAAAGTTTAAAGGCAAACTAAACTAAAATGTTTCTTACCTAAATTTTCACAAAACAGCTCGACTGCATAAAACATGCGAGACATTCCAGGAGGATCTTTGGTGTCTTGTTGCAAGAGTTCACAAGTTTGAGCTAAATACTCAAACAAAACGGGAAGTAGCTCTGAGGCATATTTGCTGATTTCTGGCTTAAATATAAAAAGTAAGGTAGCTGTTACCTACTAAATCATCGAAAATATAAAATTGGACATGTAATTAGTTTTATACTAAATCGCAGTTTACATCCATGAATGCTGTTTTACAGTACAGTAGAACCTCGATTATCCAAACACTCTGATTTTCCCAACGCCCCATTTTACGAAATAGAAATTTGCCATTTTTTAGATAAGGAATAAGCATTGAACTTTTGTTCCTGTAGTCACTCGAAAATTTTCTTTTCATTAGTTGTATATACTCAACCATAGTTCATAAACACTAAAGTGAGTAACAAAAAACATTTTTCTTTTATTTTGCATGTAAGTTTGATTATCAAAGTTTTCTATTATCTGAACACCCTTCGGTCCCAGTTAGTTTGGATAATTGAGGTTCTACTGCATGTCTTAAATGTTATGGAGAACTAATTCTTTTCAGTTGACTACAGTTAAACCATAATATCACCATTATCTTTTATAATAATGAAATTTTTACAGCACGGCTGTTTTTGAGGCTCTTAGTCAACAATTGTGCAAAACTGACTAAACGGAAGTAAAAACTAAAACATAAAGTAACTAGTTCTCCATGGTTCTAAACTCATGGCAAAAATGATTTTTGCTCAATTTTAATAGCAACCTCGGTTCATTTATAAGGTATTTCCATTTGAAATTTGAGATTGTCCTCAAACTAATGTATGAAGATGAAGAGCATACTGTTACAACGATTTTATTGTAATGGTGAAAATTATTAAAATCAGTATGAATTTTGACTTTTTTTTTTAAAGTAACTATGATACGTGCCTCAAAGCAGAAAATATAAAGAGTTCGAAACTAGTTTTTTTAATAGGGTACCAACAAATTTACTTACCTGCAAGTATTCTGAAAATTGGCCTAATGCATAGAATGCAGCATGCCTGACAACAGCATTTGAATCAGTGATTCCTCTACAAACACTTTGTAGGAACACATGTAGATGCCTGTTAAGAAGAATGCATAGTACATTAGAAAATGGAACTTTATTTACCCCTCTCCCCCCACAAAAAATACATCATGCTTCTGCATTACAGTTAGCTCAACAAACTATCTGCAGGAGTAAATGAAAACGTCTAATGGATTAAAAGTTTCTAAAATAAAACTGCTGAATGATCTTTTCTGAACTTAATTTTAAACAATCTCCACAAGCATAAGTAATCCAAGTCAATATGGTTTCAGAAATGGCAAATTCTACCCGTTTAGCCAACCTAGAGTAAGGAAGAGATATGATTCAGTCTATACAATTTATAAAAAAAGTAAGCTCATTAGGCTATGAAAAAAAAATTAGTTGTTTCTCAGGCCCTGCCTGGTGGTGATATTTGCCCCTTGTCGATGCTTTTTATTTGCTAGTTCAAACTAAATTTATTACCGTTACAAGGAAAAGCAATTCAGTTAGCTGAAAGTAAGTTATTTAGCCTAAATTAACCACTTTCAGCTCCGTAAAATTAAGTGTTTTGCAAGTTTTTCCGTAAAATTAAAATGCAAGTGTTTTGAGCAGTTGAAAGTAAGACTTGAGTTACTTCCAATAAAATAAAAAGTAAAATAAAAAACCTGGTGGCCTGGTTACTTTTTGAATGAAAATACCCGAGAAACAAACTTATTTCTTTTCACGGCCTTATGTACCTAATTTCATGTTTGAATGCCCAGAAAAATGGCAGCCACTGATAATTATGGCAAAATTCAATAAGAGCGTTACTTTCTGAAACTTAATTAAACTAGCCGTACCCAGTCTAGCAAAATACTATACTGGGCAGCATGAAATGAAAATGTCAGCTAAGGGTGTAAGAAAGGGGAAGTTCACTAGCTGTTACCAGCAATCAAACACATCCATGGATCTCTCAAGAGAAAGGAGGGGAACGAAAAGGGGCAAGCAGGTTGAGGCGGGGAAACAAAACTCTAAGGGAACAAAAAGAGATGAGGGAAGGGGGGGGGGGAGGACGGAAGGAAGAAAAATTACCCTTCTTAACGAAACTTCAAAACTATGGGCAACACTAGGTAAACAACGGGAAACAAAACCTGGGATAATCCACACCACAGGCAAAACAATACCACGAATATAAATGAAGAAAAATACAGTCTGGGAAACACCAAGCCAACACTGGAAAACAAAACCTTGGCTAGTAACACATATTCACGCTTCAGATTGTGTGGCGTGTGTAGGGTTTTCATGCTTACCAACATTAAAGAATAGATTATCTAGCCCATAATTTGCCAGTATTTACTCCGGCTCTAAGTAAAGTAAAGCTTCCTTCAACTGGTGTTGATCTCGGTGCACACACAAATATTGAAACTAGAAGTTCACCAACATCTTCATGACTAGAAAGCGGAAAATTGGGACCCAGATCCAAAAGATAGTTCCCATCACACCATAATTCTAGGCTGCCATACTCTAGTATTTTACTAATGGATACCTGAAAACCTCTCAAAATATAGTGAAAAAAAATTCAACCCCAAAATACGACGGTATATTTTAAACGTTTTATATTTCACAAACAGATGACATTTTACCTAAGGCCTCATTGACAAAAAAACATAACTAATATGACAGCATAAATAACGTCACCAAGTGATGATTGAACTGTGCTCTTCCAACCCTAAACCTCGACATCAGCCGATATACTATGTTGAACTTGCTCTCATATTAATTATGTGTGTTTGCTGATAAATTTATCAAATAATAATACTTCTTACTTTGTTCTAATATAATCAGCGCATCCTTCACTTGTTACTGCAATTGCCACGAAGGCAGCTTTTTTACAATATGGATCATCACTCAGGAATGCAGGCTCCACAAGTTGAAGCTTAAATTAAATAAAAACAACCAGTTGTCATTAATTCAGTTTCTGAAAGTATCAATAAAATACAGAAAAATAATAGCAGCCAGAACCTCGCAAGTTATTTAACCTTGTTCACATTTTTTAATTATGTATAAACACATGGTTTCGTAAAAGCTATTACTGGTTCTTTCTAATGCAGTGAGATTTTACTCACTGCATGTTTCGCCTTGTTTAAAGTCTAAGTAATACTAGAAAATGCATGGCTCCTCACAAAATATCATTGCGAGTAAACAAAATAGGTTAACATGGAAACACACTGGTTCATACTAACATTAGAAACTAATGGATCCTAACTCGCCTAAAATAATAAAAAAAAACAACAATGAAACGAACTCATGAAAAACCGCCTATTCAGGGGTGGATCTGCAGTGGAATGCTGCCACCTAACCTACCTTCTTGAAAAAAAATGGTAATTTTTTTTTTAAGATTTGAATTTCCTTTGATGTAATTTAATCAAGCAAAGGGAAGGACGTAATGCAATGTAGATTGATTGAGTAGATTGAGTCAATGTTGATTTTCCATACAAATGAAAAATGTGTCTCGGGCACGCCATATCATAGAAAACATCAAAAGACCCCACATTTTGGCTTTTTATTTTAGTTTTCAATGAAAAACATTCATGCTGATCGAGCATTGCCAAGTTTGAGTCCAGAACAATTGATGATTTTTAGACAACTGCTATGAGCTCCCATTTAACCTTGTAGTCTAGTACACGACTAAGCATTAGTAATATAATTCTAAAAATGGCTGTGTCTTATTAAAAATGGTACAAATGCAAGTTTATTAGTAGATTATGACCTTGTGCTAAGTGTAAAGACCTACTTGGCATTTTCAGTAAATAAAAAATAAAATCCGCATGCTTCATCTTTTTGGAAATTTGTTGCCTGACAAATATTTTATTTATTTGGGTGGCCTTATTAAATAAGAAATTTCACTTTTATCATGGAAACTGCAAAGACAGCAAGTTCCAATAAACTATAAATGTGTCACAGTTTGAGTATGTTGTACAACGGCTAATCTGTTTGTATGGCCTTTATGGCGAAAGGTGGTAAATAGAATTTTAAAAAAAAATTCAATTAACATATGAAAAAATAAATGGTTACATTCCCTAGACAGTCATATGAATCTACCATGGCCTCTTCTGCAATGCCCATAGCTAACACCGTATCTCTATAAAGCCCTTGAGGCTACCTTCCCTTAGAAACGTGTGCGAGTTTAGTGCTAGACATGGCTCATCATGGAGCTTGATCAGATTGTTGTTACTAATGATCCGATTAAATCACCATATTTAAGCAATCATTGGCTTTTGACTCAACTAATTAGTTATCCGCACATACGGGCACGAGTCGCCAGACCAAATAAGGTTCAAATTTTAGACGACAGTTCGAGTTTGCCTTTTACATCGGCTGTTAAATTAATTCATTTCTAGGTCACTACAACGTCTTGTAAAATGGTTCCTTATAAGGATGGTTATCAGTAAGGCTGCATATTATATTTATTCAAAATTTTATCCCCAATTTGTCATCAAAGGTATAGTTTTTTTCAAAAGGTAACAAAACATGTGGTGAAACAGAATCTATTTATTGTCAAGGGCCTAGCAAAAATCGAAAATCTGTAGGTTTTTGATCGGCGAATCGATTTTTGCCTATCAGCACAAAATCTTACCAAAATCTGTTCGGTACAGCCTTATTCATTATATTGAGAAGCTACTGTAGCATCACAGGAAGAATCAACTAAGTTGTTGTGTTGAATTTGATTTTTATTGATTTTTTTGAATGTTCCAAATTCATTTACTACTTTTGTATTGAACCCAAGATGTATGGTCAAAGCAAAATAAAGTAATAAATATTAAGAAATTCCTTAATCCACCCTCTACTGTAACACTGTTGTATAATATTAGTCTACCTTTTGTTGTGATTGGGAGAGCCTCGAATAACAACTTCTGAACTACGCACAATCATGGTTACAATAACAGTCTATTGCATTGTTACTGCTATACTATTATTAATCCTTACATCAATTACGCATCAATGAACTTACAAGGGGATGCATAACCTTTTCAGGAGGCAAATGTAAGGCCATTGTGTCAATAACCTGTTAGAGAAAAAAATTGCATTTTATAATTAGAAAAGGTTATTGTACAATGAACAGATATTTGAAAATAAAACATTCACCCTAAACAACTCCTTTAACATTTCAGAAGCAAGAAGAAATACATTTTTATAAGACGGATATTTAACAAGCAATAACCCTGACTGGCTTCAGTAAGGTAAAAAGCATCTACAGAGCAGCTTGATTTGAAGAAGGATATTGTTCATATTCTTATGACGGTTGATTATAAATTACTTATGGTTAAATGCATAAATTTTAGATTCCATGTTTCAAAACTAAGGCCATGAAAAGTAAAAAAAAAAATGGTTCTCAGGCCCTCCCGCATCGATTTTTTTGCAAGAAATAAAAATAATTGGCGCGGCGTTTATTAGTGATTTGTCCAAAGTCAACATTAGTCTGACCACTACGGTTGTATCAATGCTACGTAATCCCCCGCATCACTTAATAAGCTTCGCATCAAATTTTTTGGGGGCGGTTTCTGAAATCCGATCTATGCTTGCTGCAAACAAAAATTATCGAAAAATGACTTTTTAAATGTTGTGTTGAAGCAATCTGACCATTTTTTTAAAATTCGGTACGAAAACGGCACTTTCTTTTTACTATAAAAATGTGCTAATAAATATTTTTAAAAACTTCACCTCTCGTAAGTTTTCAACTTTCCGTGCTCAAGAACCGAATATGTAAAAACAGGAAAAAAAAAAAAAAAAAAAAAGCCTCATCCATTGAAAATTCCATAACGGCTTCTACTCTGAAAGTTCGTCATTCTTGATAATTGATTGTTGAAAACAGATTGTTACGCACAATTTCAGAATCAAAATACTGTACCAGTATTCTTGCAAATTTTCAACAGACCGACGACGTCTGTCTTCATCAGGCCTAACCTACACAACTTAAACTTTTGTCAACTACATCGCCATCGTGGAATTCAGCGTTCGAAATCTGCGCACGTGCATGGCGTGGCCTCCTATATTTATGAAGACAGACGTCGTCGGTCTGTTGAAAATTTGCAAGAATACTGGTACAGTATTTTGATTCTGAAATTGTGCGTAACAATCTGTTTTCAACAATCAATTATCAAGAAAGCCTCATCCCTCATCAGTTTTCAACTTTCTGTGCCCGAGAACCATTTTTTTTAACTTTCCATGGCCTAATATTATGTCAGTTATAGAAGACAAATGTAAACTTGGTTTATTAACCATCTAGTGGAATCCCCTACCGCTTCCTTAGCTAGTAGCCATATACTTAGCTTTAATTTTAATTTCCAAATATTTTTGAAATTTCCACGATTAAAAGCGCCGCCATTTTTGAGGCATACTATTAGACTTTTCCTCTAGTTTGATAGTTTTTTTCTGACTATCTCGAGAGCACTCGAAAAATCTTTGGTTTTCCCCTCAGTTTCTTCTGTACCCACCAACCCTTCCGAATGTCAATCCAGTAGCAGTCGCCACTTGGCCAGTAGACCTTACAAAGCACTCGCCATTTCATAATTTTTACTCGCCACATACCAAATACATCTTGTATGATGAAAGGTTTCTCAAGTCATGCGTTGACAAAATTGTGCAATTTTCTTAAACTCCAGTATTAATGCAGAAAGTCCAGTTATATAGCCCTTATAAATCTGAGCATAATGCCGCAAACCGTTCGTCTCTAACTTGTACGGTTCTAGAGATACCCCTTTTTTAGTGGCATGCTCTGTAGCTAGCTAGTCGCCGATTTGGCGAGTAAGGCTAAATTCCAAGTCGCCAACTGTTGATTTCCACTCGCCAAATGGCGAGTGGCGACCGACATTGGGAAGGGTTGGTACCCAACTCCCCCAACCGATAATGAATGACCGTTTAAGTTCTACCTGTAGATAAGCACTTTTAACCAATTCCAGTAGCTTACTAAATCGTCTTAGAAAGACTTATCTTGTCCTTCATCAAAAATATCGGATTTACATGACTGCGTTTTTTCCAGTCTTCTAATAGGCGAGCGAGAAGAGAGGGTGCGAAAGATCTTCAAATTCTGAATAGAAGCTGTAATAGGAATCGCCGACGTAGTAAGATTCATAGTAATCTTCATCCTTTTCATCAAATTCAACTTTCTTTTCGGTGAAAAGTTCTCCGCTCTTTGAAACCAAGGATCATTTGCACGTTTTCGTTTCTTTTCATAGTGTTCGTCATCAGAATGATTGTGAAAAGACAATTCGGTCTAACGCCATTTCGATGAAATGGATCCACGTTGTTCATCTTTCCTTTCTTTTGAGTGTGACTCGGAGATTCGGCGACTCAGTGATGCAGATGTCGGTATTTTGGCATTTCGGCCTTACCTCAGGCAAACCCTCATTCATGTTAGGCTTACATCTCTCCGTCCTCACCTCCAGCCGTTCGGAACTCCATTTGGCCATGGCTTCACAATGCTGACATTTAGGCATAGTACGCTTGACAGAAAATCTCCCCAAAACCAAAACTCACCATAGAGGTGCCACCAAAAGATGACCAATGGCACTGGGCGGCAAACAGAAAGTAGTTCATATATGTGAAGGAGCGAGGCAGGAAGGGCACAGATATGAGGTCTTTTTTTTTATAGTTTACTATTTAAATGTCCAGAGATAAGACGATCAAGTGTCCTGAGAGTAAAGTAGGGATCCTATTTCTTACACAGCTAGGAGGATTTTACGAAGGTGATTGCTCGCTTCCACTCACAGAAACAGTTGAACTTAATGTGTCATACCCCAACCGGTTGTCTGGTTTAACAAAATTGTTCTTACTCCCGCTCATTCACAGGATTTAAATGGCAATTACAGTATATCCATTTTGACATGCATGTTTTACTTTTGGATCACTTAAATAATAACTACCGTAAATCGCGTATTAAACGCCCATGGGCTTGTGTGGAAAATTCGATAAAAAACGGGAGTGGGCGTTAAAACCAGTGTAATCTATTTTCGGAACTTGGTTTTCCATAGGGTGGGCGTCTTATTCCATTATCACATAAAAATAGCTGCTTGTCTTACCTTATTGAGTGTTGACCTCGTGAAACAATAAAGCAACCTATTCACTTGCAAACTAACAACTTACATAGCGTGCACCCATTTTTTTTATTTACCGGTAATGTGTTTTTACTTGGTAGGAAACGTGCGAAAATCGTTACGCCTATAATATTTTTTTTTCACCGTTGTAACGTTAGGCCTAATCTTTTTTATTTTTTTTATTTAATGCTTTAATTGGTAGGCATGTATTTTTCCCCCCTTCCAACATTAAGCCTAATCCGAATTAACTTTTAACTTGAACTTTATTGAATAAGTCAAAAATTACGTAGGCTACATGACGGTAGTGCAATGAGGAAGCTCACAGTCACAAAGTGTTAATCGTCGTACACGGACTCCCCGTCATCATCCCACCCTAAAAAGTCAATGTCAATGTCACTGTCGGAATCTCCATCCTCAGCTATATTTCCCTCATTTTCATGGTCATCGTTTTGCATTTCTGTGCTCACAAGCTGTTCTTCCGAGCCATCCAATGCCGTACTAATCCCACATCGTTTGAAGGCAGTTACGATCATCTCTTCCGTAATAGATCGCCAAGCACGGGAAATCCAAAACACGACATCTTGTCTCGTGGGTTGTATGAAATTTCCTCGAGTATTTCTTTGCGCAGTCTGCCTCCATTTCGTCCATTCTTCCCTTAATTTATCCTTAAAAGGTTTGTTTATAGAGACATCCATCGGTTGCGCGATAGCGGTGCATCCTAAATAGTGAAAAAAAAAATGTAAACAAACGCTCGTGCAACGTGACGTCTTCGAGAGCAGTGGCCAATCAGAGCACACGAAAGAAACGTGCTTGGCAAGAGCGAATCACACTACGTGTCATATCTACACCGCTGAGCTATACCTTGAAGTCTGATTGGCCAACAACTTTCTCAGTATAACGTCGACTCTCAGTATAACGAAGTTCGCGTGCGTAATGGATACTATGGTAGTGATCAAGATAAACAAACCTGCAGGAATATGAACAAGATCGGTGTTTCGATTTGCAAAGCTTTCTTTTGTTTCATCAGACATGTGAGGACGATATCTGTCTAGTGCCAGCAGTCTTCTGACATCGTCGGTATCGCTGCCCCATACACGACGAATCCAATGCTGAAGTTTATCGGCTGTCATCCAGCCGTTAGTAGTAGCGTCGATCTTAACGTATTCCGGAACGATTAGCTGCTGTTTAACACGTGGTGGAATAATTCCATTTCGCTCTTTAAAAATGATCATGGCCGGAAATTTATGCCCATTTGCACTTCCACACAAGGCTACAGTGCATCCTTTTTTTTGTGCCCCGGTGGTTGCGATACGAACAGTTCGTTGACCACGTGCGTTGTTCGTTGTGTTCGGTACTGAATCAAATCTACACAATAAAAAAAAAAAAGGTACGACATTTTAATTCCCTATCGTTATAATGTTTACTGCATTTGTACGTCGTGGTTTTTAACTCACCTGACCATAGTCTGATCCATGTTTGCAATGTTATGCAACGTGTAATCATTCTGTCGTCGTAGTATTTTTATGCTTTTTCGGAAAGCGTCAAGTTTTTCTTTGTAACCGGCCGGTACGTGTTGAGCGTTGTTTGTGCCTCGACGCATTCCTACGTCAAATCTTTTTTTCCAGCCTTGTAGCCAACCTGTCGATGCTTTAAAGTTTTGCACACCATTCTTGGCAGCATAATCTGCAACAAATTCCATCAACATTTTGTTGTTTACAACTCTTCCGTCGCTCCGTTCCACTTCTAAAAACTCGTAGGTGGCTGCATCTAATTCGTCGGAAGTTGGTGGCCGTCCTGGATGCATTCGTTTAAGATGCTTTAACTTCCCACAGTCATTTAAAACAAGGACGTTGTATTGGTCTCTCCATTCTCTAAGTCTTTTTCGATCAACTCCAAATTCTCGTGCTGTGGCTGACACGTTATCACCATGAGCTCTTAAATAATCCACTGCTTGCCGCTTATAGGAGATGGTGTACGATTTTCGCTTAGGCATTTTAACGTGCTTCTCGTTAACACGTACACGTCGAAGTGTTCTGTGGCGCGAAAAAAAAAGCAACGTGTTGGGGGGGGAGGAGGAATGCATTCGAACATGCTTTAGAAACGTTCTGTGGCCAGAAAAAAAAAAGCTACATGTAGACAGGTGGGAGGGGAGGAGCGGGATTGAGCTCGAGAAGGCAGCAAGCTGTTGCAAATTAAGGGGTGGGCGTTAACATTGTAATTTCGCGATTTTGACCTTAATGCATTTTAGGGGGGTGGGCTTTAGCTCCAACTGGGCGTTTAATACGCGATTTACGGTAAACAGAGAAGCGCCATCTGTCAGCATTAATTTAGGTGGTTCAACGCGAAACAATGGCAGTTCCCATTACGTGTTTTGGAGATGCAATAATAAAATTGTTGTATTGGACGTACGTAACATATTCCTACTGCAATTCTTGCATTTATTTATTGTTTAAGTGATCCAAAAGTAAAACATGCATGTGAAAATGTATGTAATTGCCCTTTAATCATACAATCAGATGGTTTAAAGTTCATTCTATGGTGAGTGGATACATATGGTGCTCAGACTAATTAAACAGGAAAATGTGTTTATTTTCATCAACAATCATTTATTAACTAGAAACTGCTAGTTACCTGTGCCGCTATGATTCCTGGATCACTAGTTTCTGAGGCTTCCATCCCAAAAATATCTTTATCGTCATCATCATCGACAGGCCTGCACATAACGGGGAAGAGGGTTTTTAAGATCGGTGCTACCAACTTGAAGTGAAGAATGGCCTGTACAATGAACAACACAGTAAAGTTTTGTCTCTTCATACGATGACACCAACATTTGATGATGTACATTTAACCAGCTGCTTACTTTCTTTTTTTCCTGTATTAACCACGAAATAAAATTCATGGCTTTCACTTGTGTTAACTCCTGCAGGTTTCCATTGCCAGCAATCTCAAGGTAGAGTTCCACCAAGACTTTGATGTGAGACATGTCAAGTTTAAGCTCAGCTTCCATCAACTCATCAAAAAA
Source organism: Lithobius niger (assembly GCA_023313725.1). NCBI lineage: Eukaryota > Metazoa > Arthropoda > Chilopoda > Lithobiomorpha > Lithobiidae > Lithobius > Lithobius niger. The sequence goes on from JAHWFP010113787.1 coordinate 15,496, forward strand.
TTCCATGGGAGCCCAAGCTTGTTCCTTGATAAGAAAAAATATCAAGGTGAGTCCCGCATATATTAGTAATACTGGGCAAACAACCAACTGGTTCAAACAACACACAGCTACACTCTGCAAAAGCTACTTTTTTTTTTTTTCACTCAATCTAATTCACTAGAATTTCAATGGAGGTAACCTGCGAATACACTGAAACCTCTTCATACCGTTAGTCCATAGGGCTTTATAATAAAAAGTAGACTAAACGTTATACAGGGTTCGTACTATTTCGGTTGAATGGATTTTAAGGACTTGTAAGGACTTTTTTCAAGGACTTGTAAAGACTTATAAGTACCAAGTGCCAAGCACACCAGACAAAAGTGAGAAGTTTTGCTGCCTACTAGTGTAAAATTTCGTTTCTCATAAAGCAAGTGGTAAAGGACACCATTATCGGTCTAATTTTGTATAGTTATTTTTGGTTGGGTTATATTGAAAATTATCTTCAATTTCAAGTTATATCCTAGATAACGATACAAAAGTCCTAAAACGGTCACCACAGAAGTTTGCTCTTAGCTCTGTTCCCAGTCTCTCTTACGACAAGAAAAAAAAAACTATCCGACATTAACTACACAACTCGCGTACAAAAAAAAAAGGGTATGTTGAATCAGATCGTGGCAAGCTTGCACCAAATATGCCTTCTAATAAAGCAGCACCAAATTCAGTTTGTACGTAATACCCCCTTTATAATCTACCATGCCTAGGGATGTGCGATACTCGAAAAAGTCGAGCCGAGCCGAGTATGAAACTTGTACTCGAACTCGGCTCGCTGCTCACGGCCGTACTCGAAAAACTCGAATCTGGCAAAAATGCGGTAACTTCGTCAATTTTTGGCCGTTTTTGACATTCCAATATACCAAATCGATCGTCTCGACGAGAGCTTTCCAGTGGTGCAGATTAAAAGTCAATAACTGAAACCATTTTCAAGTTATATCCTTAAAACTGTAAAACCATGACAAGCACAGTCAACTAAGCACCATCTTTGTTCCTATTATCTTAACAAATTAAAGGAAAACTTGCAAACAAAATATTCCCATCAAATACTCGAACTCGGCTCGATACTCGATTCATCTGTTGCAAACTCGGCTCGGCTCGACTCGAATTACAATTTTTCTACTCGCACATCCCTAACCATGCCAAACACTTTGGCAATCTCGGCCGGATAAAACGTCCGTACAGTAATGCCAAAGTAATGTCTCGTGCCGACAGTAGTCACTGCAATAAAACACTAGGGCAAGCTAACCTGAATAAGACTTCTTATTAAAAGGATTACAATCAGAGCTTGGTAGGTACTGTATATGTAATTTTAACTTTTCACACTACCATGTAACAGATATTTCCAAATGAAATTGCCAACCGCTTTATGAATGTAGCCGTGAAGTAGTTAGGGGTTCAGCATTCAACTGAGTATAAGAAAATAAATGTGAAATGACATATAAACAAAAACTGCCAGCAGAGGCTTTATTCAACTGCTATGGAAATCAAAAGAAGGACTTGCAAGGACTAAGTGCTGCATTTTCAATTTTTCAAGGACTTGTAAGCCCTTACAAATGGTGAAATAAAAAATAAGGACTTGTAAGGTTTGTAAGCACTGGTACGAACCCTGGTTATAGTCAAGCACTTTAGCAGGTATTGTTAATTCAAATTCAGACTGCTGTAATAATGTTACTGTTATAACAAAGTATACGGAAATACTGTCCATAACCGTAAACTAGGTTTACAGAAGATATTTACAAACCAAACTGTGTTAGTTTGCACCAATATTCTTTGACAATTTACAGACACACATGCAAAGCACACTCTGCATATGCTAAAACTGAGCCACTGTCTTCGTTCAGTTTGAATGTAAGTATTAACCGTTTAATTGATTTCTTACCTCGTCTTCATTAATCCACTTCTTAATGAGCAGAATGGCCTTTGGAATCAAGCTCTGCAACAGGTTCTATATAAAGAATGTCAACTGTTATTTGTAACTGTGTTGACATAGTAATATTAAATGAGCATGTTTGATGCAGTTATATTTACCATTTCTGAAGGTTCAATCAAATACAAGAGAGATGATAACGTCCTACAAATGAAACAGCTTATCTTAGTAACTTAAGTTACTACAATTTGGTACAATGTACAAAGTCAGTTTACAAAGAGATGTGTAACGCTTTACTTGACTGTGTAAAATGAAACCATCTTGTTTTCACTGTCTTGCAAAGTTGTTTCAAAAGTACATAGTAGTGACCTCAGGTGAGGTTGGAGCTGAGCCGAGGCATTCGAAGTAATTGTACTCAGCAAGAACATACCTAACTGAAAAAACAGATTATTTAAAACATTAGCAATAAACGTATCACACATGTACTAATTCAAAACATATACTGGCTGACAAGCCACAAAACGATTTCATATTTAACTTTTTGAATTTTCAAGTATTTTTAAAAGTTTTGAACCTATTCAGTATTTGTAAATTTGACAGCAGCAAGTCTGCAATTGGGGGGAGGGGACTACCCCGGGCCCATTACCCATCGGGACCCCAAACTGTAGTTTGCATAATTGTGAAGGATAAATTAAAAAAAAAAAAAAACGGGAGGTGGGACGGAACTACGAATAAATAAGGTGGGTAAAAAAAGCCTTCACATTTTCAGAAGAAAATAAGGCCGTAATTTGATGGTTGCCCAGGCCTCCCGACCCTAGTCACCTGAAATTAACATTTCTGCAATTTTTGCCGTGCTTTCTGAAATTTTCCCGCCTTACTAACAATACCTTTTTTTATTTTGGAATCTGGAGACTTACACTAACACATAATTTGAAGAAATTTAATTTAGTTAATTTTTAAAGGAGATACGAAAAACTGATACAGAAATTACTTGTCCTTACACATGAGCTAATACTTATTTCGTGTTTGCCTTCGCTCCAACACAAAACACAGGGCGAGATGAAACTCCCTCAATGTTGAAATTTCTTGCCAGTTTTATCTAATGCCATAAATCGCCTATTAATTGCCCATGGGCTGTTAAAATTAATTCGATAAAAAAAGTGGGTGAAGTGTCACAAAGTTGTAATTCATTTTTTGAATCTTACATCTGGCCATGGAGGGTGTTTAGGTTTAACTCCATCGCAAAAAATTCGGCGTTTATGCGCTCATTCATATACGCTGCTTTTGCTTGATTTTGGTGCAGAAAAACCCACGATTTAAGAGGGAAAATTATCGATTTGTGTGAAACTTTTAGTCAATTTTAGCAGAAAAATTAAAATCTAAAATGCTTTAAGGTCAGAAATCATGACGTAACCTACGTATTGGCTCGCTTAAAAGACGCACTTTTTTTCAAAACATCTTAGTCCAAAAGAGAAACCTGCGGTCAAGCTGCTTACAAGTGGCTTACCTACGGCTTGTGTGGTCAATTTCGCTAATCAACGACATATTTTGATGTTCAAATACACCATTTTAAACGACTTTTTGCCACCTTTCTAATAGTGCAAACCCCAAGTTACTAGTTACAACCATTCTGAAGTTATTTCTAAAATAAATATTTCACATGTATGTTTAAACAAACATGGTCTCTAAGGCTGTACCGATACCACGTTTCTGCCTCACCGATTCATCGTTATAAGAATCGTTATAAACATAGCTAGCCTATTGTTAAGCTTTAGGCGTATCTTCACAATTTATATTTTAACACACTTTTAATGTTGGTAAAAAAAAAAGACAACATGCAAATTTAAAAAAAATATAGAGCACTTAGTCATCACTTCTGAATACAGAAAAAATATTGTGCACATATTTCCATGGGTGTGTTCAAGTCAAATGTTAGCGGTATCGAACTCAGGGGCTTGGTACAAAAAAACGCACCCCTACGAGTGCCACACAAACAACAATAAGAGTAATACTATTGTTGTTGGTATGGCGCTTTCGTTTTTTTTTTTTGCCAGCGTATTTTGTGCCAAGCCCGTGGTACCGGAGGGAAGTATCGGGCATATTTTGTCGCCACCGAATCAGTACCGATACCATGGTATCGGTCCCGATACCGATGCTGATATCGGTATCGGTACAGCCTTAATGGTTTCTAAATGGATTAGAAAAATTCCTGCTCACTACTAATTTTAACAGGACTAATCCTTAGTTACAACATAAAGTGCATACCTGAAAATGATTGTATTAATTAACATTTCTACATCTTCAGAGGTCATGAATTGTCCTGAAAATGTTCGGCTTGCGTGCACTTTTTCGTTTTTTCTGGGTAAGGTATTTTTTCTAGGTGCGGTTCATCTACGATCGCGGCTTATATGGTAGTCAGAACAGTAGTTATAGCCCCCCCCCCCGGGGGGGGGGGGGGCTAAATAAGTAATTTCACGATTTCTGACATGAAAGCATTTTAGGGGGGTAGGCAGTAGCTTCGCCAACGGTCTGAATAGTAGATTTATAGTACAGAATCTACATCTTGCAGGGCATCTTGCAGAATTTACATCTCGGAGGGGGGACCTATTCAAGCAGCAAGCGCAAATCATCGCATTTTTTTGGCAGCAATTTCATATGAAAGGGCCTGCCTCTTCCTTACCTCTCGAAATGCAGGGTCTAAGCTTTTAACATTTTCTTGAACAAACTGAAGCAACTCTGGCCAAGAATTTTGAGGTAGTTCATGCTTGGCTATCGCGCCAATTAATTCTGCCACAGCAGTACGTACAGGCTTCCTGTAACAGAAACATATCTGAAATTCAATATTACTAAACTTAACAATTTTAAAATGATAAGTTAGTAACACAGAAGAATATACAGAATCATCAGTGTGGAAAAGCATTGGCAGGTGAAAAAGGGAAAATACCAAATATCCATAGTAAATGGAGGAGTACAACATGGAGGAGAATGAACACGATTCCTTCTTTTGAAAGTACTAAACTCACATCCATGCCCATTAAAACAAAAAAGAGTAGAAGAACGAATCAATGCCCCCCCCCCCCAAAAAAAAATATAATTTGATTAATTTGTAATATGGCAATGTCTTCTTTTATGTGGTCTAATTCTGTGTTTAAGCTTGTCAGTGGATTACTAATTATTAGATAAGGTTTAGCTCATGTTCGCAGCAGTAACGCCAACATAAGAAAAAAAAGCACCCACTGTACAGGAGTCTAGCAGTCAAATCGTCTGTTTTAGCCCCGTTTTTAATGCAAGTATCCTGGTGGGCATCGCCTTCCACTTCTGATGTAGAGGGATAGCAGTGACCTTGGCCTCCTGAACGCTGTTGCTGAGCCGTACTTCATATTTATTTATTTATTTATTGTAATTATTATGTATTTACCGTACACAAGGTACAAACTTAGAATAAAAAAACAAAAACATAACTGACAACAGAAACTAAATATAAGGGATGAGGAGGTACAACCATAGCCCCAGGGCAAGGAGATTAGGGAAGCAGATTGCCCTCAAAATTTTGTAGGACAGCCATCCCCTGGACATGATCGTGGGCACGCTGCTGCAGAAACTAGCAGCAATTAGCGATAAAGTCGGTAATACCAGATGGAAGACCTCTCTGTTGAGCTTGAAACACAGAGTTGGTGCCACCTTATCGAAGGCCTTAGTCACATCCACGAAGCAGGCATACACCTGAGAACCAGCTATACGGTAACTCCGAATGGTTTCTTTCACTGCATACACAGCCATCGAGGTGGAGTACTTACTTTAAATCCGAATTGGGCATCGCAAGTGGAAGTCTGGGCTTTAAAGCGACTCAAGATAACCAGGTCCAGAAGTTTAGCGATCGGACTCATAAGCGCGATACCACGGTAACTATCCTTATAGTGGGGTCCGCAGTCGTCTTCTTCAGTATGGGAGCTTAAATGGTCCTAGTGGCAGGCTCGGGACAGTGAGCGTGGGCGGAGGCAGAAAGGATCAGGACAATAAAGCTATGAGCCAAGTGCCCAGCAAAGCGGAAATGTTCAGCATTCAACCTGTCTGGGCCAGCCGCCTTGTCCCTCTTCATGGCAAGCAGCAGGTGAACAACCTCGGCAGGACTAATTTCGGGAGTAACATGGGGTTCCCTCTGTTGCTGGCATTAGTTTCTTTACCACCGTTGACAGATTCGACCTGAGCAGTCTCGGTGAAAATATCACTGACCCTGCGCTTCCACGTGTTGCAGATAGCACTAGGGCCTTGCGCCCATCAACTGTGTCGACCGTTGGCCTAGTAGCACGTCCCATATGGCGGAGCGCAGCCCAAAAAGCGACATTATCCCTAGAACGTAATGAATCCTGCATTTCCTACTTCAAGGCATTGCTACCAGTTTTGCATCTTTGCAATTAAACCAACGAAACATAGGTTTAAAATCACCATACAAATCTGATGTTTGGAAATCAATTAGCGAAATGATCAATGTATCACTGTCCATTACAAGGGGATTTTTGACCGTACATTTTAAGAGAAAAATACTCTTATTTTTCCAACGAATATGAACTAGACTGCCCTGATGTTGAGAACGCCATTCTACAGTTATGCGCAAATGCAAATGATGTTGGTTAATCCCCATGCATTCCCGTTTTTTTCCTACCAAACAAGGGGCAATTTTATGCAGACTTACCTGCTGATTTTATGCAGACTTATCCGAGGGATTGTTACTTCATCAAATTAAAACGTTACGGTATTCAGAACATGCTGCACTTTGATGAATTTAGAGAGATTCTTAACAATTTTTTCAGCTATGATAAGCTCATTAACTTTCAAACTGTAATGGTTACTCACTCTGGATCCGACACAATCCTATGTAACATCATCTGCTTAATGCTGAAACAGAATTAAATGTAAATTTTTAGTAACAATCTGTAATAAAACACATCATTGCATAACAAAAGATTGCAGCATATAAATAAACTAGGCATTGTACTGAAGAATGCTCCGCCAAGCGAGAGATGCTATAATACATTAGTTCATTTTCTATATTTGGCTACAAGATTTCTGCTCAGTGCAGGGCAGTTGTTTTGCGGCTCCACTCATGATTTCCGCCCAGTGCTCTAAATATAATTTTGGCCTATACCCCTAAAATATTTGAGGTAGGAATTGCATGTCTGCCCCAGTTTCTTTCATGCATCAAAGTCCCACTTGTCAATAAAATTGAACCACACCTTGTAAATGTTGTTCTGACCCAAACAGAAAAAAAAAGACACACAAAATCGAAATTCAGTCGAGTAATAAAGCCTTGCTTTGCTCAGCCACTTAAAAAAATTCAATAAAAAGAGAGAAAAAAAGGATAGTGGAGGTTACCTGAGTTGACTTTCAGGAGGTAAGACCAGCCATTGTCTTTTTTTGGACAGTTTACGGCGAAGAAGGACTGCTGCGTACTGGCGCACCTGATAGAAAATTGTTACACAAATAATTAGAAAAATTAATCACGAGTTGAGCCACTGCCACAAGCTATTAACAATTTCATGAAAGGCAGATCATAGGAATCAAATATTTTAATTACACCAGAAAGGAGTTCCAAAAAATGTGCAAAAGTTATGGCTAAAGCAAAAATTCTGTCTACCGTGTAAATTTGAACATTTCAGAGCACTTAGGCCTATAATCGTATTCCACTAAAAAGCATAGATGGACTCTTGTAAACATACTACTGTATTTTCATACGTGGAGACTGGTGAAGCTGTAATATTGCTTACTACAAAACAAACAATTACTTTCACTGACCTTGAGGTGCTTTACAAGGTCAGCACATTTCTAACCACCTCTTTTCTGCAGTGTAAATATTAGTGTAAATTTTAGCTCTAATTAGTGTAAATAGTGTAAATAACATTTTAAAGGCCTGAAAATTTGCCGACGTACAAATTGAAGTTGAGTGAGTTGAACTTCATCCAATTTTGTAGGGATGCAACGAATACAAAATTTGCCAAATACCGAATATACAACCGAATACTTAACTTGCCGAATACCGAATATATAACCGAATACTCAACTTGCCAAATACCGAATATACAACCGAATAGTTAAACTGCTGAATACCGAATACCGAATTATTCGGTTCTGTGCCGAATAGGCCGAATACCGAATTATTTGGCCGAATACTTGAACGAATACCTGTAATTTAAACATATTTGATAATTTTTTCCTTCTTTTAGAAATGTCAGAAGACAATTCCTCACAAACCAAAAAGTAAATGCTTAGTTAAACGTTCTTACATTCACACAATTACGTAAATTTATACTAAAAAATATTCGTCCGAATACCAACAAATCTTAACACTATTCGGCCGAAAACCGAATATCACTATTCGGCCGAAAACCGAATATCACTATTCGGCCAAAATCAGTATTCGGCCAAATACCGAATAGCACTATTCGGCCAAAATCAGTATTCGGCCGAATACCGAATACTTGAATTTTCTGCCGAATAGGCCGAATACCGAATAATTACCGAATATTCGGTGCAGCCCTACAATTTTGACCTAATTTGAAATTAAAACAAAACCTATTTACTACCCAGAACACAGTACTACCTATTGCATGTGCAGTACAGTAGGAAAAAACTTTAAAAAAACTGTTGACTTTTTTAACAGTAAACATTACTTATATCATCCCTGTACAGTAACAGTGACGACCGTACAGCGGTTTCATATGTTCTACTTGCGCTACAAGTGTTCTGACGCGCTCATCTTTACAGTGAGTAGCATTTCAGCGTAAATTCTGAGCAGCATTTCAGTGTAGATATTGGAATGTTGTTTCAAACTCAAAGTACATATGGATAATCTGGCTCAATTAGTTGGCTTTGAGTTCATGAAGTCAATAAGCCAATCCTAAGCCAAAATGCTACAGTGCAGCACTAACTTGCTTCTTAAAAGAAGAACAAGACAAGTCAGAGTTTAATCCGATAACTAAGTTTAATTTAGAACAATAAACGTCAAACTGCATGGCACACACATCTAGTTTTAACAACTCTTTCTTCAAATTACAATTCTTAGTGTAATTATCAGCTGCAAGATAAACCGACTTCTTCACATTAAATTAGTTGGAATTCTGCCAAGAAGCTAATAGCTTATCCTAAACTAAGCTCACAGACTTATCTAGCACATTAATGAAATAAAAGACACACTGGTACTACTGGAAAGAAACAGAATCAAGTTTAGATTAGAAAAAAATATATATCGAAACATAATAAACATAACTGAATTTTCACTTTTTTTTAACTACAAATATATTATTTGAAGTTGCTCACATGTAATAATTATTATTTACTGTAATTTTTCTAACTACGTTGCAGGCTACAAATAGCAGAATAGCCATAACCTGTTAAGAATTACTATTGTAGCCTAAGGCTCAAACAAAGGTACATGAAGATGCAAACCTATTTAAGTATTTCTTTTGGGATTAAATTTCAGACTGTCGGGAGTATGAAATTGAACCCACGTTTGAAACTAAAGGCCGTGGTAAGGTGTCTGTCTGGTCATTATTAAAAGCAGCAGCTATAATGCCATATTAGCAAAGAAGCCGGTCATTGAACTAGTTGCAAGGGGAAATAGATAAATAGCTGTAGATATGGAAATAGATGTAGTTGTTGTCTTTACTCGAAATGATGCTGCGGGAGCGGATTTCTTAAGACGTAAAAATGTTTTGCCCAATCCTTTACGGTGCGAAACATGTACAGTTAAACCCCGTTAGAACAATAAACTTGTTATAACACTGTTGTTTTTTTATTTGATTTGCTTATTGAGCCAATAAGCCTTGATGCTACATGCTCACTATAGCCTACTTTGAGCTCAAGCAATAATGCATGCAAAACTGATTGTTTATAGCGATAAACCTGATGTAACATTATGTTTGCAAATTCCCATGGAGTATAAAGATATTTCACTGTATTTTAAGGTTGTAAATTGGGAAAGAAAGGATTCCACTTGCTGAAAATTGAGCTTATTAAGAAGAATATAGATTCCTCTCCGATCTCTTCTCGTTGCTCTAGAATAACCTAACATGATCAGCTGAAAAACCTTTTCCCCTACCGTTTTTGGGGCAAAGGGTTAGTTTGGCCCTCATAAATTATCGAAACTTGCTCTCTTTGGTGTCAAACACTGCATTCCTTGTTGCCAGCATAGGCGCCTTTCACCAGGCACAGTGCACTGGCTTGCGCAGATACAGTCGGGAACGAGTCGCGAAGGAGCCCGTATTCTTCACAGGTTCTGAAAATTGCAGCAACAAATCCAAAAAATATGGCATTTTTACGTGCAAGCCCAAGGAAACCACTCTCTTGACAAACTACGGTAACAATTTTACTTTCACGTTATGTCCAGTGCCCCTTGCAGCTTGCTCTATAATTAACAATAATATTTATGAGCCCAATATTTTCCTTTCCTTTCTGGGAACCTTTTTTTTTTTTAGTAGTCGAAACGGTGGATAAATTATTGTGATTTTGGCTTTGTGTTACATTTCTCTCAAATGCTAAAACCAACTTTAACGATTTTGGCCCGTGTATGCTGGAAGTGGTTGACTCCAGTAATTGCTTCTATTTATAGTTTCGTTTTGCCGGCCACACCCAAAAACTGCATGACAGAGTGGCCACGAATTGACAGCAGCATCTCCTCCCTTTTTAACGTGCTACAACAGCCCAAGTACAGCCTATCAGTCTGTTAAAACTCAGTTACGATTCGTTATTATAATCTGTATAATTGTCTGCACACTACATTCAGAGTAAATCAAAGCCTCCGCCTTGACATTACTTCTCTTAGTCTTATTTCCCGTGTTCAGGCTGCATTTGTAGGCTTTGATTTTCAAAGAATACTGAGCCTAACCGAAAGCTGTCCTGACTGACAGCCCGTTTTATAATAAGTATTCGTCGTCCACACGTGTTATCTGCCTGCCGGCTTCGCGACGGCATTTTTTTCCCCGTTTTGTGCTTGTGGCTTTTTTTTTATTCATTGCTGAGGAATGTGTTTGACAGCTTTTAACTTTTTTTTTCCCACGTGGAAATATATAAATTCAGAAGGTGGTACATGCTACGTTACCTGCGTACTCTGCGCCGTGCACAGCACCCCACACAAGGCCGCACAAATTCCGGGATCTTTAAAAGCATCACGTAATTCTCGAGTTGCCTAAAATTAGAAAAATATTTCTTCAAAACCAACCACGCACCACATTTCTACCGCCGGTCACTCACACGACTCAACTATAAAGTCAAACAGATTTCGGAAGAGCTCTACGATGTACAACCGAGCTCATACTATAGACCACCAAGCAATAACTTAAAACATATTATAAAAATCAAAGAAGATCAATCCTTACCTCTAATATTACAGTATTGTCTGGAACGAGCAGTTTTAGCAGGGTGTTTTCTAGGGAGGCTGCCATTTTGAAAAGGAAAAGTGCGCCACGCCACCGCGCGTCATCCATGAGTCACTAAGCTCAACAGCAGACGACGGAACCCAACTAAATAACCTTAAAGTTGATAAATCGCTTTTGAAATTTTTTGTAGGGACAAGTTGACGAATTTTAATCATTCTCATTTCCATCCATGATACATTTTAGTCTCTGGACAAGTCTTGCTGTTTGAACTCATCACGATAGCCCACTGGTTCTCGAAACCGAATCCTTTCTTTAGGCAATGAAGACGACATAAAATACAAACTCCATCCAAATATCGTTCACGATGTCTATCGCTGTGACAATCCCATCCGATATCATTGAGAATAGTGAAACAACCCAGTCTATCCAGTCCATTTTGGCGGTGAAGCAGAGGTTGCGCATAGCGTTGTAAGACTTGAAAAAAAAAAACGAAATATAATAGCAACAAAGCTGTGAAGCGTACTACAGTAACAATCCATGCCTTTCATTTTATGTGTTTATTTATTTATTCGGAAAGAGCATAATCCTAGGCCATGCGCTCTACCCTTGATAGTATCTAACTTAAATCAAGGACCAAGCTAGTGGTCCTCCCGCCAAGTTCAATTGTCATACTTCATTGTAAGAAAGTCATATTGTCGGTCGGGTGAGGTACTCCGTGGCCCACAGATGGCAGAGGCCTTCAATGCAAATTTTACAGGGGTTTATGACTCCCCAAATGCCCCCCCCCCCCATTTGTCTGGAGGGGAATAGCTGTATGGGGATAGTGGGTCGGATGCCCCTCTGGAGCTGGTTGAGCTCTCGTCAGCGTTGGACGTCTGTCCCACGGATAGTGCTGCTGGCATTACTTACAGTACTCTTAAGAACATGACCGGGGAGGACGAGCGGCTTTGATGGGTTTTTATCAGAGCCGATTTTACGGGTCCACAGTACCGCCTTCGTGGTGGTAAGGGGCATCGGTGGGGCATGCCCTACGCGACTTAGGGGTCAGTAAGAAACTGTGGACAGCGACTCTGGCTCTTTGGGGAGACGCGGGTTCGCAACTAGAGTGGGCAATGCCTAGTCAGGTGTAAGGTACGCTGACAGGAGTTTGCCGCAGGGAAGTTGCCTGAGCCCGATCCTGTTCACGGTTGCAATCAACTCTTTGCTGCTGGATGTGGGTCAGGCTGTCAACGTCGTCACGTATGCCGATGATCCTTGCTGGTAAGGTTCTTCCAGTGGTCCTTGCTGCTCTGGAGGTTGCATTGCTGGTGCGTCTAGGCCTCTGGCAGTCAGTGGGTTGCAACTGTCTGGTGCAAAGACTGAACTCATGGTGTTTCACCGGAGTCAACCGTGTAGAGGTGAAATCACAGTGGATGGCACTTTGGTCAGGTCGGTAGATATGGTGCGGTATTTGGGCTACTGGATGGACCCTCAGCTAAGCTGGGTGCATGAGGTGGCCGCGATCAAGAACAACAAGTCGGTGGTAAGGCGAAGTACTATGGTCTCCTTTTACCAGGTATATCTTCGCACATGCGCTAACTTTCATGTCCCGGTTCTAGAGGGTTCTCAGCAAGTCCTCAGTGCAGTTCAGGTAGTGCTCAATGAGGGTCTCCGGGTGGTCACAGGTGGCCTGCCGCCTAAACCTGTTAGCGCTCTGTGGGAGTCCCCCGTCTCTGTGTGGGCTTAGGAGCGTACCCTTTAAACCTATTTGGCATTGCCGCAAGCTGCCCGTGACTTGCTGGTTGCTCCAGGGATGGGAGCCTCCTTTCTCCGGCGGAGGAGGTTGAGTGGTCTCCTGCCTCCATGTTTGGCATTTCACCCCCCCCCCCCATCGGCCCACTAGGTCTGAGGGGGGGTGCTGTGGTGGTGCCACTGTCGGATCCTGTGCCTCTGATGGGCTGTGCCTCTCCTTGCACTCTTGTGTATAGCGACACCTTCTTCCAGCCTGATGGTTTTTTTTAAGGGGAGAGGGGGGGTCGGAGATGCATCCCGAGCCTCAGGGTTGAGTACTGTAGTATGCTCGAGGCTCTCCCGTCGACGTTTGTAGGGGAGCTGGTTGCGATCTCTGTGGCACTGGACATTGTGATCGAACCCGGCTTACGAGAGTTCTGCTTAATGATGGACTCCCGGTCGTGCATTGGTTTTCTTGGTCGTTGCTTCTGTTCCTTGCAATGTTCGCTCCTAATTGAACTTGAGATCGGCTGGAGGACCTTCACTGCGGGCTTGCAAGGTTTGACGGATGTCTCGGTCAGGTGGGTGAGAGGTTATATGAGAGTGTTCGGGAACGTACTGGCGGATGGTCTTGCGAAGAGAGGACTGGGAGGGGAGGAGGGGTCTCTTTTGTCGAGGGGCCCAGAGACCTACATCTGGGTCTTAGGCTTTTTGCAAGGCTTATGCAACGTTTTAGTAGGTGAGGTGGTCTCGTGGTCCCTTTCTTGGTGTCAGCGCCCTGTGCGGTCCAGGTTAAACCTGGCTTTTTGCTGACGTTGTGTGACAGGGTGTTGTGGAGGTGGGGGTGCTTTGGTGGAGTCGGATGAGTGGAATTGTTGTCATTGTAAGTGGATGGTGGTGTTGTTGTTAGGTTAAGTCAGGAGCGAATGATGTATACACGTCCGTAGGGTTATTACACTCCTGGTTAGTTAGTAAATAGTACTGAGCGAATAGCGGAGTAGGCTACTACCTCATTAAAACTTCAACTAGCTAGGTTTGGTATTTTAACAGATACCAAGGCTGAGCCTGTTTCACGATGGTGAGGATAAATTCCTATGCAGCGAAACAGCTTGAAAATTGTTCAAAATGGGCAGTCTTTGTGCCCTGACAAACAATAATTGTATTTCAATCAACTGTATCAATGTGATAAAAAGTGCGTGAAGATAGTTGATTTTAGCTGACTACTGGCTGCTAATTCCGGTCATAAAAAATAATTTATGCGACAGATACAAATGAAATTTGGTATTCAACACCTTTTTAACTCCGATAGGTGCCTTGTATTCTTTTGCTTGTATGGTTTGAAGTTTGGGTGGCACTAAAATGATTGCACTTATTTGTAATGGTAATGCCACCGGTGACCAAAATAAGCACCACTCATTGACTATGGAAATCCATGGTCCGACCATCTTCCAATGTACCTTTCTGTTGATACCAAGATTGCCTTACCTGTCTCTTACCCTGACAAGAACTCTGTCTCACACAGGAAAGTTAATTGGAGTAATGTTAGTGAAGATGATAGAAACACCTACAGAAGAAACACTGCCACAGCCGTTGATGATATTTTAGCACCTGAGGCCCTAACCTGCACTGATCTTAACTGTGTAAATGAGGATCACCGTTGCCAAATCGACAGACTGTATGTGGAAGCTATCCATGCCCTCCACACTGCTGCTTCTTTCCTTTGTCCACAGCCGGAGAAGAGAGACCATAGTTGCAGTCGGATCCCCCGTGCTGAAGACTCAACTAGCTTACACAGGTTATCCTGTAACCCACGACATGGGAATTTCCGTCGTAGAAGAAACAAGGTTGTCGGATGGAACTTGCATGTAAAAGCCTCACACGACCTCGCCAGACAGGCCTTTCTCAAATGGAGAACGAATGGTAGCCCTAGGCAAGGCTATCTGTGGATGGAAATGTGCCAAACTCGTAAAACTTTCAGACGTAATCTTAGGCAATGCAAACGAAATGAGGTACGGATGCGAGCAGATGTCCTTGCCAACAAGCTTTCTGCAGATGGCCCCATTGGTTTTTGGCAGGAGGTAAGGAAAAGGTCCATAAATCGTGCACGAAGATCTGATATTATTGAGGGTGTGAAAGGTGATGAGGGTATCGCTAGACTTTGGGCAGACACTTATGATAATATCTTCAATGATGTGCGGCCAGTGTCAGAACATATCACTGAAGTTGATGATTATCTGGCCACTGGAGATGGTATTACCCCAACCTTTACCCCAATATTGATGCAAGATGCATGTGAACATTTGTTAAATGGAAAGGCACCAGGTAGTGATGGGATCCAGAATGAACACGTGAAATTTGCTTCCCCCAAGCTGAGGGATCTGCTTGCTCATATGTTTAATGCAATGGCTTACCACTGCTGGGTACCGCAGGCCATGTCTGATATTGTTATTTCACCTATTGTGAAGTTGAAAACTGGAGATCTTTCTTCCGCCAATAATTATCGTCCCATTGCCCTTGCCACCACCTTCTCCAAAATTTTTGAACGAGTAATTGCATCCTCTTTAAGTGGTTTTTTAGGTACGGATGATAGCCAGTTTGCATTCAAACCAAAGCACGGTACGGATCAACCTATCTTTATTCTTAAAGAGGCTGTGAGGCTTGCTAGACTCGGAAAAAACCCATTGTATGCTGCGTTCCTTGACCTGTCCAAGGCCTACGATCGAGTTAACCACAGTACACTGTGCCATATTCTGATCAAACGTGGGTTACCCAGGTGGTGTGTGGGTACTCTGTGGCAGTGGCTACGATCACAGCAAATGCTTGTGAGATGGGGCTCGTCCTTGTCACGGCGGTTTGGAGTTTCGAATGGTGTTCGTCAGGGAGGAGTATTGTCTCCATTACTGTTTAACATCTATATTGATGAACTACTCACAAAACTCCAGGACGTCGATGCTGGAATTATTTTTGGAGGACTTAAGATCAACCACCTGTGTTACGCAGATGACCTGGCTCTTCTCTGCCCCTCTGCTAAAGGCTTGCAACTTTTGCTAGACTGCTGTGTCAACGTAGGAACGTCCCTTGATCTTAAATTTAACCCTACTAAATCTGTCAGCCTTTTCTTCCCTGCACGTAGTGGCATTCTTAGAAATCTGGAGCCCCCTACTGTTGCTTTAAATGGTAATCCCTTATTATATAATCAGCAGGTGAAATACCTAGGCACGGTAATCTCGCCAGACCTAAGAGATGACAGTGATATTCTAAATCAGCGTAGAAATACCTGTATTAGGGCAAACACGATCCGTAGGTGGTTTTGTAGTTGCAGCCAGGAAGTTGTGGCCACTGCTTATACTGCCTATATGTCACAAATCTATGGCATGCAACTGTGGACAAACGGTTCTACCCAGTGCCTGAACAGCCTCAGAATGTGCTACAACAACGGCTTACGATTCTTGTTTGGCTTGCCCACCTGGAGCAGTGCCAGTATGTTGTTTGCTACGATGGGTGTCCCTAGTTTTGGGGAAGTTCGCAGACAGAGGGCTTATGCATTCCTGAGCAGGCTGTAATCCTCGGCAAATTCTATCGTGAGGGCAGTTGTGGACTCAAGTCTCCCTACTGTCAGGGAAACCCTGTCCTCTATGTGGGGATTACTTCAGTGGAGGCCATGAAAGTGGTTCAAGTGTTTTTATTGTCTGTCGTTGTTGTACTTTAGTGTTTTATTGTATATTTTTGTTTTACTTTGTAATGTCAATTATATGGACCCTTGCTGGTCTGAAATAAAGTTAAAGTTAAAGTTAAAGTTAAAGTTAAAGTTTTAAAGTTATTTATTTATTTATTTACATTTAACGAAGCTGTATCCAGATCTATCGTAACTCTAATATAAAGTAGTAGTACTAAATAAATCAGTTCGCTAAATGGTTGTTTCTTTTTCCCCGTAATTTGTTGCAGTGCTGCTTGTAGCAGACGCTTTTGTTTTCCTTGTTTCGTGCAGTGTTAAATGCATCCATGCAAATTCAAATTCAAATTCTTTATGCAAGAGCCGTGATCTGCAGTCGAGTATATGGTTCTAAGGTGCTGCGGGTCCGGGCTCCCCGAAATAGATTCTAATTCTAATTCTTAGAGTGTTGCAGCGTCTTAGGATGTTTGAATTGCACTTGGGGTTTGTATTTATTATGGGGGCGCGTGGCTACGGTCCGAGGCTCCCTGAAATAAAATAAAAGCAATCAAATCGTGTTTATGTCACTATCTTGGGACTGTGTAGTTGTAGTAGAGTGTGGTGATATAGCTGAACTCGTGTTTGAGTGGTTAGTGTTCTGTATACATTTTACAGCAGGATGCATGGCCTCCGGCCAATTTCCTGGTGAAATAAATTCAATTCTGTTCTCAAAGGGGGATGCAATGAAGGCAAACTTAAAAGGGTTCAAAGGATTGAAGGCAAACTTCAAAGGGTTCGAAAGGTTTTAAGGCCCTATGTCTGCAGCACCCGGATTCCCAGGCGGTCAACCATCCAAGTATCAGTCGGGCCCAAGGCAAACTTATGTGAGAGCAAACAACATCGTACACAAAGAAGAATGATAAATGGTAGGACGCTCCATCTTTGATCGTACGAACAACAACGAGTCACCCATTGTTGTATGCATGCTGTATTAATATGATGCGGGATGCGTGGCCTAGGGCCATTTTCTCGCATAATAAATATCCAAATAAATCAAATCAACAGGAAAATCGTATTGATTTCACCATGCATTAGAAAGTTAACTACGCAATAAAACCCATTTCTGATTCTGAATTAGATATCGTACGCTTCCAAGCCTACATGCTGGGTCCTAGCGGTAGTTATGGGTACTAACACCTCTGGAAGACAGGGACAACAAGAAGCAGAAGAGGTGGCAAGAGACTTGGTGAAGGTGCTCGAAGAAAAGCGTGCTGTTGGAAGGAAGAGGAAAGCAGAGAGCAGAAAAATAACAGTGCTCAAGGACTCTGACGATTCTGGGGTGGAAGCTGGAAGTGTGGAGGAGCGGCGAAGGTGTAGAAGGTGCGGGGTAGGGGATGGTGCCCTCTGATGTGATGGGGAGGAGGAGTCGAGGTTTCTGTGATGAGTGAAGATGGTGGTAAGTATAGATGGGGATTACAGGCGAGTGGAGTGGAGTACAGTGGGTGGTGCTGCTGTGATTAGAGTGGAGGCTGTCGTTTGTGAAGGGAGAAGAGGGTGATGGTGTGAAGAATGTAATTATGAAGGTGAAGGGAATGTGTCTACTGTCGATGTGTTGGGGAGATAAGGTTGGTGGGTGATGAAGCTGGTACGGAAAAGGAGATGGCTGTTACAGAAAAAGGGAGTAATAAGAGTAGTGGTGTGGTAGCTTGGGCAGGAGCAATATGGAGGTTGGTGCTGGGGAGGGTGAAGGCGACGTCAGGGCTCTTGAGAATTGGGAATAGTAAATGGGGAGATCTTTGGCGGTGGATCAGAAGATGGCGTAGTGTGGGAGGGGGACAGGAGGGAGTGGGTGTTGGAGGTGGGATCGAGAGGGGAGGGGGAGAGGGTTGTGGAGGAAGGTATGGGATGATATGATTGTTGGGGTAAGTAATAATCAGAGACTTGAGAGCATGGGGGATGGGAGAAAAGATGTATTATTAGGTTCCACTCTCTTTCAGGGGGAAGATGGGGCATGTGTCAATGTTACTGGGGAGGGGGCTTTGAAGTCTTTGGTGCAGGAGGGAGGATTTGTTGTACTGGGAAGCAATGATGTGGGGAGGGAGGTTGTGAGTGGTTTAAGAATGGAGGTGTGAATGGTCAGGAGGGGGACTAGTGTCTTGGTATGCTTGATTCCGGAGAGAAAGTGGATGCGGGAAGACGCGGTGGAAGAAGTGACGAAATTCAATTCGTGTCTGCTGAGGAGGATGTGGGATCTGGAGGTAGCGTATGTAGACACTCAAGGGGTTTGGACTAGGGAGGGCTGCACTTCTCCCCCGTGGCTACGAGGAGAGTATGGAGGTAGGTTGCGAAGGCGGTGGGGCTGGCTTTTTGGGAAGGGAAGGCGGCAGTAGAGTATGGTGGAGAGGGATAGGTGGGGGATCTGGAGAGGGGTGAGGTGGACTAGGACGCTGATGAGGGGGAGAGCATCCAGGTAAATGGTAATGTGTTAGGAGAAGGTTGCTGTGAAGGGCGGAGAAGTCTGGAGGGCTGGTTTTATCAATATTTCTGGAGGAAGGACCTGGTAAAATGGGAATAATTTAGGAAAGAGGCTGTAAATAGGAAGTTTGACTTGATGGGTGTGGTGGAATCTCACCTTAGGGATGATGAGAAGCCTCCTGGGATAGTAGGGTGCGAGTAGGTGGGGTTGAATCGTGCGAGAGGGGATTGGGGTTTTCTTTCGGGGAAGGGGAGGGTGGTAGAGATGAGGAGGGGAAGGTAAGGAGCATTTGTGGATTACGGGGAATGTTGGAGCGAGGAAGGTGGCTGTGGGTGTGGTTGTACCTTGAGATGAAAGCGTGTATTGAGCAGTGGAATGGAGAAATCTTGGGGCAGATGGGATTGAGATCGAGAGGCTTAGGAGGGGAGGGTTTCACATCCTTGTGTTGGGTGATGTTAATGCTCATCTGGCTAAATGGGGAGGCTTGGATAATAGGAATGGGAGGACAGTTAGGAATTTTATGGGGGAATGCAGGTTGGGGAGCTCTGATAGAATGGTGCGTACTTGGAGCAGAGAGTTCTTATGACAGCAGTGGGCTTCATGTTGTGGAATGAGGAGGGGCAGTGGAAGAGTGATATGGGGGTGGCTGCAAAGGGGAGACAGGGAGTGGACTCGGACCATTGCTTGGTGTAGGCTGTTTGGAGGTTGAAGGGGAGGGGAAAAGTTTTTATGCAGCAGGAAGTATAAGCTGAAATGAGCGGTCAGGGATCCGAAGTTTTTAGATAATTTTGGCGCAGAGCTTAAGGTGGATGGGTGGGAGGAGGGGTACGAATTTTGGGAGGCTAAGGCGCTTAAGGTTGCGGAGAAACATCTCGTGAAGGGACGACGAGGGATGGATAGGGTGAAAGGAAGGTGGGATGCAGAAGTGAAGGGGGTTATCCAGAGGTGAAAGGTAACCTGTAGGGCGTGGAGGAGGGTAGTTGAGAAAATTTGTGATGGGGAAAGTGAGAGGTGCAGGAAGGAATATTTAGCCCGTAAGAAGGAGGAGAGGAAGTGGTTGCGTGGAAAATAGGGCTAAGGAAGTGGCGAGGGTTTGATTGAGTCGAGTAAGGCCTCCCGCTGGAGAAAGGAGGGGGGGAGAGGAGCGAGTCCACACTTCGGTGTTGACGTTCGCAGATGATATTGGGGTCCTTGAAGAGAAAAAGGAGTGGCTTGAACAGCTGTTGGAGGTGTGTGCGGAGTAGAGGGTTGAAAGGAGGATGGAGAAATCGGGAGTCGTGGTTTTTGGAAGAAGGGAAGGTCAGTGGAGTGATGGTGGAGAAGCCCTGAAGATGGGGAAGGTTCTGGTCAGAAGGAAGGAGGAGTATGAATATCTGAGGGTGAAGCCGAGTTATTTGGAGTTGATCTAGAAGAAGGGGAGGTGTAAAGCGGGAAGAGCTAAGGGTATGATTAAGAAAGTAGCTCTTTGGTACTATAATAGGTACGAGATCACTTAAGTACTCTGGAAGAGGGTGGCTGTGCTGGGCGTGATGTTTGTGAGGGGTGTGTTGGTGTATGGTAGGGAGTGTTGGAGACAGATGGAGTGCTTTCAAGAGGAGTTGGGTGATGGAAGCTAATTGGTTTACTGCTGGTGAGGTGGTGATAAGGAAAATGGGCTGGTCTTATTTCGAGTCTAGGGTGGTGAAGGCCAAGATTGGATTTGGTAGGAGGATTAGGTAGCTTAAGGAGGGTTCAATTGTGCTGACTGTGTATGAATATTTGACTAGGTGGTGTCATACAAAGTGAATTGTGGCAATGAAGAGGTTGGTGGGGAAGTTTGTATGGGTGAAAGTGGGGAATTGGGGGGTAGAAGAGGGTGAAAGAAGAGGATTAAGGAGGTGGAAGTGGAGCGGTGGGCTCGGGGTATGGGAAAGAAGTAAGCAACGGCGAGGTACCGCGAGGTGAGAATGGGGTGGGAGAAATGGTATCTGGGGGGTTTGGGAGTGTCTTTTTCTTTAAGGCGAGGAGGGCCTCATTGGATACCAGGGTGGATGGTTGGTAGGGATGATGGGCATACGACCTGTTGGGGATGTGAAAGAAACGTTGGAGCATGTGTTGATTGAATGCTGGGGCTTGGAGGACTTCAGGGGAAGGGAGGAATGGGGGAGGAGGCTCCTTCGGTAGAGGGATGAGGAGCAAAGAGTGGGGTGGGGCAAGAGGGTGTTGGGATAGGAGAGGTAAGGATTAGGGGGTGGTGGGAAGGGGGTAGAGTATTTATGGTTGGTGCATGTTGGAAGGGAAGGGCATTGTGGCGTTACCAGCATCCTGTTCCAAAAAGAAAGTCCGTATTATCATCATCGTCACTACCATAAAGCAATAGGGATGTTTTAAAAGTCGGCGACTTGCTGGCTGAGCAACGAGTTTGCTTTGTCTCTGCTTCCTCCTCCTTTTCGATTTTCAATTTGAGATTAACAACGACATTATTTGAAGCTTAATACGCACAACCATGACCGACAAAATCAGTTATTATATCTCCTTTCTCTATTTTATTGTGTTATCAGTAGGGTTCAAGAAGATGAGAGTGGAGACCAAGTAATTGCACTACTGGCGGCTTCAATCTCACGCTTATAATGCACTATCATGCAGATTTATCACATATATGGCGAATTTAGCTCTGTGGCAATGGTGCATGTGCATCGTACCCCCCATATTGGCTGCGCAAGCTCACGAACTCAGCACCCTTTTTCCTTGCTTAGTTGGCTCACCAGCACCTGCCAAGCCGCTGACTTTATAAGCTACGGAAAAATTTCTCAGCGGCAAGCAGCTTGAATTAAACAACAGGAAAGCATTCCGTGCTTCCAAGTGTCTCGCAAAACAGCCCTTTCGTATATGATGCAGCATGGCAAAGCAATACAAGACGTATTAGTAAGCACAACTACCATCACTGACCTGCATAGGCTTGAAAAAGGCAAGATGCGGTATCTAGTTAACCTTTTGATCTATAATTTTACTCTCTGCTTGCCATTGTTTGTACTATGCTAGTTTGTTGATGCCGTCAAAATAATACAGCATTGTATCGCATCGTGTGTTGCTTTGGGTACGGTACGAACAAACGCAACTCCCATAACGAAGCGACATAATTAATCTAAGGTGCTTATCTAGACACACGCTAGTGTGTCGCACCAAGTTAGTCAACAATCATCCCAGCAAACATCACATCAATTCAATTGTCGAGGTTGTAAACCATTGTAGCGCGACGCCATAGCGTCATTGTCTTATATCTTGAAGCATAGTTGGTCACATTTCAGGTACTTGGAGAAAAATGATAATGCGGTACAAAAGCTAAAATCGTGTTGAAATCAAGAGCAATGACCCACCTGACAAAAAATAACTCGTGTAGGAATGCCAGCTAAGCTGATTTCAATGCAAAATCTGACCCTCAATAACGTTGAAAATGTGTAACTAGCTAGCTAATAATTCTAGTCCGCTCATCCCCATGTTAATTTCCATAGGGTGATTATTCATCGATACCGAGATAACGGGAAGGATTCCAGCTATGAAATTGGACGAATGGCTACAGTACGATACGAACTGCGTACCTTTTATGGTTTGGAGCCAAGGTGTGTAATGATGGAGCGTAAGTACGAAAAGATGGCGTGGGATGGAGCGTAAGTACGAAAATATTGTTATAACCATTGTTAGTATTGTCGGCATCGTCTCTCATCGGACAGCTAAAGTTCGGACAAAGACAACGTGTATACTGACGTGCGTGCCGAAACACACTAGTGTAGCACGATAAATTTCAACAACGTTGTAAAGAAATTGTATTCACGTCCAATTCACGAAAAATAAATCAACTCTGAAAACAAAGCAAAATAAACAAAGCCAAAAACTGGTGAAGAGGCCACCAAGTTGAGAATGGTTCGGCCTATAGGCAAAAGGTAGTAGAAAATTGTTGAAAACCAATTTCTTGTTGACGTGCCACTTTATTACACATCTGCACGGTAGTAGAGTTGAGTTTAATACACAATTTAAAAAAAAAGTACTGATATCATATCAAAAACCAAAACTGGTAAAAGGCGCCGCCAAGTTCCGAATGGTTCCGCCCTTCAAAGGAGTCATATCAACACACCAAAACATACACCAACTTAATCGCACCGAATAATACGTTGGACGGTTAAATGAAAACTTGAACATTGCTACTGAAAATAGCAATGTTCCAGTTTTCATTTGACATTCAAACTATTAAGCGGTGCGATTAACTTGGCGAATGGTTTTTGATATGATAGTTATAATACTGTACCGGGTCTAGCTAGTTCCCGCATGGGCGAGCAAAATACTTTACTGAGCAGCATGAAATGAAAACGGGGCCCCCCCCCCCACTGTCACCCAAACCTCCCTGAACCCTCCTGTTGTGTGGCCTGAATCACCCCCCCCCCACTCGGCTGTATTGCCTGTTTCTCCGTCTTGATACTAGGCGCGATAAGCAACAACGATAACATATGTAGTGATTGTTACTCAACCATGAAACTCGGCTGTTTCTTATTTGGAAGCCATTGTTTTCATCTTTTGTCACCATTGTTACACTTCTACAATGCTAGTAGCGTCTTATTCTTATTGGCGAGAAATAAGAATAAATGCGAATAAATGCAAACGAGCAGCAGTGGTTAACTAAATTACTACTAAGAAGGGGAGAAACGCAAGGGCGAGAGGAAGGAGTCACCAGCTACTTCATATTGTGAGCCTGTCGCTATTTTGTAACACCGACATCTTATAAAAAAAAAATTGGTCAACTGTCTACCACGAACCGTGGAACATACAGTATAGATCCTTAACTAGCGAAGTTGCACGTGTACGACTTTCATCGGTATACACATTTTGTACTAAGGTTAGCCAAATCCTTTTCGCTTTACTTAATAGCCTAATCTAGCAAATCGAATGCAGCATCATAGCCGCCTTTGTGCCACTGGTGTAGCTTTGCCTGATAACACAACTATTTTTAACTAGCAGAGTTGCAGGTGTGTGGATTTTAACAGGCTTAAGAATACTCATTTTGTATTACTATTGGCCAAATCCTTTCACTTCACTGGCTGTCAGAGCTAGCAAATCAAAATGCAGCATTATAGCTGCCTTCGTAACACTGGTGTAGCTAGCTATGAAACCTGCCTGATGACAATTTTGGCACCCTCTGACTGGGGGCTTATCAACCACTCACGTCTGCGTGTACACCCATTTTTAGGTTACAATATCGGTATATGTATTAAGTATAGAAGATAACGTCCGTAGTGGGGTCAGGCTATGAAAAAGAAAATACTTCTTTATGGCTATTATCAGACTGCGAAAGAAAGTAACAGATGGGTCAATTGCAACGAGGCGTGCAACGTTGTCATTAAATAATCAAGTGCCTCAATTTATCTTGCTAGCCTATCTTGCCTCACAATTGATAAGTTTGTTGGCTCTGAAGGAATAGTGAAGAACCGACTAATTCCCTACACAAGATGCAACTAAAAATCTCCACCTAACGTGAAGTTTAAGGTTTAAAACAACAAAATACGACAAAAACAAAATCAAAACTTTTAATCCTTGCAGAAACATACACTGACTAAAATTAATAAGATAGTGTTGGTAGTTATGAAACACGGGCCTTCTTTAATGATACAGTAAAACCTCGTTAACTCAAACTCGCTTAAGTCAAACTATCGGTTAAGTCAAACAATTTTGTGCTATTTGGTTGGCCCAATACAAAATTACCCTCGTTATCTCAAACAAATATCGGTTAACTCAAACTCCGGATGGTAATGTTACTATTTGGCACCATGCATTCCGTGTCACTTTTCTACCCGAAAAAGAATTTTTACTGTTTTTACTGAGGAATTAGTAGTACATTTCACATATTAAACCAATTTGCACTTAGCAAAAATTGGATGCAAAGATGTACTCGGAATTCCCCAGGCCAACAGCCTGTCATGTGTTTTAATGCGTTTCTGTTTAACTCAAATTCCGCTTAACTCAAACTGCAATGCCAGTCTCGCTGGAGTTCGAGTTAAAGAGGTTTTACTGTATATCTTCCTCTTACCATTGAAGAACATGTCGGCAGATTATGAATTTTTCTTTTTCATTTTACGTACACTACTTCCTAGGCATAAACCTGTACAGTTTATGATAAATTAACTTCTTAACAAAGTATTAGTAACTTAACAAGTAAATGCACAGAAAACGGAGAAAAATAACATTCCATCACTTTCTAGGTAACATGCCAAAATTCCAACATTATCAATGACTGGAAAACGACTTGCCATTCCAGGCTTACGCAAACTCGGCTTAAGCCACACCCCATTCTATAAATTGGATCAATTTTAGGTTTATTCAGAAAAGAAGTCTTTCTTTCATGGTAAATTCTCATTTGTATGTGTCCGACAGGTCAATCCGACAATGATTGCCATCGTCTTGTAACAAATGGGGCAGTGTACAGAAGTGATCAATGTTAAAGGAAGACCTATAGGCTGCCACAAATTGTTCA
>JAHWFP010113788.1:0-14779 GCA_023313725.1 Lithobius niger
CAACCATAGACAACATTAAAAAAAGTAAAGAAAATAAACGAAAATAAGGCACACAAATCATGGCAGTTTCACAATTCAATTTATTGGCACAGAGCCTTTACAAATTTATATACAAACAGATCCGGTTTTGTCTAAGCATTAAGAGCAGTACTAATAGCGTTGTCAGAGTGCCCCAACACCTCATTAATATGAAATAAATACACTAATGTCCGCACATTACTACTACTCGAGTGTTAAAGGATTTAGACTAAATGTTGTTACCCCACCACTTCTTACAACACTGTTTATTCGAGTACTTAACGGTTGAATATGACAAGGGTGATAGACCGTATGGGTTGAAATATTCGCCGGTACCCAATATGATTTAGTGACTGCCAGGTCGGTCGCACATAACCAAATTGATGATGCTCCATCCTGAAAGATTTGACACGTGATTTGAAGGAAAGTTACCAAAAAACTAAGCGCACCTAGTTTCAATATGGCATTGATTTAGGAGGTGTTCATTCCGTGGAAAGCCCGCTTCTTCTCTGATCAATTTCCAAAATCTTTTCGTGTTCGTCGAGAGTCAAAACAGTAATGGTTTGGGGTAAATTAGTAGAACGTGTTAATTTAATTCTCACAACGCCATTCTTCACTAGGGAAAAGTGAGAGGGGTCATCTGCATGGTAATTGTCCGTGAGGTCAAAATAGAATAACCAGTGTCCATTCGGGAAGCTGGTGTAGGTAATACCATTCCCAACATTATAATCTGCTATAAATTGACTTGTAAACATGTAAGTAATTGTTATAGTTAAAGTCAAGAGTGTGTGGTTTTTCACTGAAAATGTCACCATCAGTGGATCAATGTTACTCAACTGGGAACATTTCCATAAAGGGATTATCCACCTGTCCGCTTCTCATCCCTATACCACGGTGTGGGTCCTAAGTTCGGACTTTCTATAGGGATGTTTGGTGGACAAGGAATCGGCCAGTATGCGAGTGTGTGCTAATAAAATGTTTCATGAAGGCGTCACCATACGTACGTGTATGGCAGCATCTAAAAACTCAGCAATCAGATTTATGCTGGCAGAAATAACGGCGGCGTTCATATATAAATGGAACTGAGCCCTGTGTGGAACAAGACAAAACTTTATTTCTTCGTTGTTTAAAATCAATCTACGTTGCATGGCTAGATCGTAGTGAACTCACCCCATTAATTCAACGGTAGCACTTTCGGTGATACAAGCCTGTCTTTGTGCAGGAGTGTCCCATAACGCAGAATACAGTTGAGTGTTTTTCGCTTCCATAGAGTAGCTCAGCAGCGTTTGAAGGTAAGCCTGAAAACCATAGTTGTCGTTGGTGCTGCCAGCTAGTTTTCCATTCAAAAATATGTACACTTGGGAAAACATGAATTGAAGCTATAAATTAGATTATGTTCGTCAGGAGGCTCGGCAGCCATCAAGTCGGTTCCATCACCTTTAACAACTCGTGCCTGGAGGTACACTACAGTCTGGGACAGTTCCACATAACTTTCGCTTCCAGATTTAGTAAAATTCATCACCTGACTCGTTGAAATGGGCACCACTGGTCTGGACTGGTTTGGTGTTTTGGATAGAACGTTGCGTAGGTTGCACGGAAAATACGTCCAGGGGGTTCAACAAACACTCGCAGGAAAATGGGCTTAGAATACTCATGATGGTGGTGTGTTAATGACTGGCAGGATGAGAGCAAAAGTTTGCACTAATCTCAAAAATGTTTTAATAGTATTCATTCTTCACTTCATCTCGTCTTACCTTCACCCAAATGTTTACGTTTTATCCTCGAACAGGGGCCCCTCCACCCTGAAATTCCTTGTAATCTTTTACTTATATCACTCATTACATCGCTCTCAGTTTCATTGAACCTATCTCTTGCTGCGTTTTAAAAACATTTCCCAGCTAAATAGTCAGCACCTATACCCAAGCCTGTGCTGAGGGCTTTTTACCAAAGTAGCTACCTATGCTTCTTAAAAGAGGTAGCTGAGCATGGCCATGCGCTTCAGAGAGCTGAACACTGAACAATGACCCGAGTCATGCCGTGACTGCCTTCCGGCAAACACGTGGGTATGATCCCCAGCTTGACCGGCATAAATTGTATACGGATACGGACACTTCATAATGATGTCAAATGACGAGAAGACAAAGCTTACCTACCTACGCTTTTATAGACCTCAGGTGCAAGCCGATGTCGACGCAACCAAAGCCAAAAGAGTCACCAGTATCAGTTAGGATATCCATAGTAATATTATGTATTGTTTCTGTTAATAAAGAGTAATAATGCAGTCTGTAAAACGTGGCGTTTGTATCCTCCACCTTCTCACCTTCTACGTTAACTATTCGCAACAAAGGTACTTTAACGTCACCAACAAATTGAGGGGCAACGGTATCGGTGTATACCCATAAATGATGAGAAATAAGACTATCATAACGATCTTGTACGAATCCCCAAACTTCTAATCCAGATAAAGTCAGCGCTCTTAATTCTAAATTTTTCAACTAACCTGTTGGATAAAATCAGGTAAGGTAAATCAGGTAGGTATGGGCCTTGTCAGACTGCCATTGTCTAATTTGAAACTTTATCTTTTATTGTACGACAACCTAAGGAGGGGGAGCCCAACCGCTGAAAGCTTTGCCGCACCTTTACTTCTAAATGCTTTAATTTCATCATTAATATCTGAGGCTAAATCGTTACCGTAGTACAGTGCGTCTTGATGTACGAGACTAGTGGTATCGTCGTCAGTCAATTCTATCGTGTTCCGACTAGCATTAAAATTGCTGGGAAGGACATCTGACAAAGGCTACTTCGACTGTCACCCCAAATGAATCAGTTCAGCTAATTGAACTTTTGTAAGGTGTAATTAGGACAGAAGTCCATAAACACGTTGCTTGGAAGACACAAATAAAATCTGACATATTTAAATACGTTCGATATCAGTAGCACAAGAATTAAAAGGAGGAGGATAACCAAACCACTTAACAAAATATTCTGTTCGCCCCTGACGTTTCCTGGTAGAGAGCATGTGCTCTATTTTATACATTGCAGGCAGCTTTACACATTATAGTTCTTGCTCGTACCAGATTCCCAAAATATCCTCATTATCATAACCCCTCACGGTATACGTGCGAATGGGATGTTTACGATGCTTGCCGTTAATATAAACAATCTCCACCGACCAATTTGGAATTTAGACTTTGTCAAACACCCTAGTTCTCAGTCCCTTTTTGGTGGGGTCCCCTATGGCAAACTCCACCACCGTAAAAGTTGACAAAAACCCTTATTACCTTCGTTCACCCTTATAACTTTCGTTCACCTGTACTGGCTTTATTTTAATGCTTTTGTGGCAGGAACGATTATAAGTGTGCACATCGTCTTGTAAAACATCTATATAACGATTAGTGTTGTTTACGTGCAAAAAACTACTAATTCTCGTGTGTAATGTCCGAATAAAGCATTCGGCTGGACTGCATTTAATATTTTTGTTTTGACCGCCGTAACGATGTACATTAAACCTCTTAAATACCCTGTTTACAGGAGTGTTAAAAAAAATCAGTTCCTTGGTCCGACTAGGCACGACTCACTGAAACCCTGTCTTCACAATTAATAAAAAAAATTAACGTCATCATTGTAGGGACCTAATTGCGTACGTCAGCCAAATCCATGCCCCAATTTTTATCAATTCTGCCCACCCTAATTCTGTCTTGTACGAATTTACATATAATAGGCCTAAACAGAGTGTAATTGGGTTCGCCCGCCAGCCAGCTCGTAATTGCTTTTAATGAAAATTTAAGACTCTTAGCCTTGACAGATCTGCACAGCCTGTCAACCCACGCTAAAGTTACCAGCATCTCACAAATCGAATCAGACTTTTAAACATCATTCGTGGAAATCGTTGTCCCAGTGGCACAATTTCGGCTCATATTCGAACTCTATCAGCGGTAGCACGCTAGACATCGTCCTGGATGGCTGGTCGAGATTCCAAATAGCGGAGGGTGGAGGACCTCGTCTACCGTCTTCGATGTTTCGTATGTACGCTAGAACGTCTCAGAGCCATCTTGTGTGGGACGTAGGCCATAATAAACTGGCAGCTGGACATTTGTTTCACTTTTTTGTAAACTTCTTATCGGTAATTGAGCCATGGATTAAATCAACGATGTGCAAACCTTTGTCGACATGCCACTCTACCGTCGTGTACTAGCTGGCCTAAAAAATGCTTGATCCGACCCCTGTACTTTTTTGGTTGTACTGAAATGTTAGGTTGAAATTCGGCAACTGGCTTTAATACCTCCTCTAACATACTCTAGTGCAGCGCCAGTGTTATGGAGGTACCAGATGATGTGAAGTATCACTTTTAAAGCACCTGCTTCGTACTTTTTTGTCCATGGCCAAATAACATTGCAACATCTGAGTATAAAGCTTGGATTTGTGGTATTATGATGGTGTTTGGTTGATTAATTTCTCCCTCAGTGAATCGTCTAGGCTATTTAGAGGTTGAGTGAACTGAAACCTGGAGTGAGGTATAGTTCTTTCGTCTCTGGCAACTGCACCCACTGGCACCAATTCCATGCATTTGTACATTTTTTTACCAAGATAATAAACCACCTACTAAGAACGGAAGTTAGTAACACCCCTAGGAAGCCACCCTTTTGATTCTCGACTAAATGTGCGTGGTTTTTCTTTTTGACTGCAACTTTTAAAAGACAATTATTGTGAGAGTATTTTCTTGTATTTTTTAAGACTTCTTTTCTGGGTCAGGATTAAAGGTACTCTCCTCTTTACAGGATTAAGACGCTAAACACAACACCTGTCACACTTTGGGACAATTGAGTAACACTCGTTTCACGTTTTGAGATGTAGACCTGGATTGTAATAATGTAAGTAGTGGAATAAAGTCGATAACGCTTTTAGCCATGCTATGTAGCAGGCAAACAGTAAAAGGTATTTAAAAAATGTTTGAATGGAACTTTAATGCTTTGGGAATGGATGGATAAACAGGAATTGTAAGGTTGTTTGGTTGAAGCGAATGGACATTATGAGTCTTTGTTTATGCCAATATGTTTGCCCAGCACTTGGAATTGGCCTAAGTCCCAGCCGAATTTGAACAGAAAAAAGTACTAGGCGTTTAGGGAAATCATCCTGAATGTTTTGAAAAACAGGTTGTGAACCAATCAATTATGGATGTACCTTTGTGGCGAGTGTCCCTGAGGGTAACATTATTAATAACTATCATAAAACTATCATAAATTTCTTGTTAAAATGGAGTGAAATTTAATGGGAATTGGGCTGACTTTTCTCATGCCATCAAAAAGTGGTTGATCCTCTCCGTAGCTGTAACAAACGCTGTTAGGCAGCGGGTCGATGAGTTCTTGAGAGATTATGATAAATTTTGCAATAGACCTCTTCCCAGAAAACATGGGCCCCACAAAAAAGTGTTGGCCAGATGCTTGAGTCTCATTCATGGATGCTACCTACCTTCCTTCACACCACGCCTGGTAACGATTTTTTTTCATTTCATTTTATTTTGCAACACAAACGATAGAATAGGTACCTTAAAAATTAGGTTAGAACATGAATTACTTAGGCAATGGTTGAATTTCTTTAAAATAAAACCATGAACTTAGACTAAGAGAACGAATAAAAACGAACATTTAGCTTACACACAAGAGGCGGACTGGCGACTGATGAGGCCAGTCGGGAAGGTGATGGCCAGAGGCCACTTTTTTTCAAATTATTAGGGCAAAGCCAGGGACGCAGCGAAGTGCACTTAGGTAGGGTGAGGCCGGGTAGACAGGTAAATCACCGACTGCAGCTAGGGGGTCTGGGGGAGTGCTGTGAGCTCTGCCAGCGGGGTCCGCGGCTGACGGATTTTTAGGCCTTTCCTGGCTTCAAACGATACGTATTAGACATTACTTAGGGCAATAAAAGATAAAAGACAATAAATGAACATGCCCTAAATTAATTTTTGGTGGCTTTAGAAGAAAGTTGGATCGCAAGTGCATACATGAACAATACTCAGTAGTATTTTTTTTTATTATTATTATCATCAAAAGCAAGTGATTTAACCCTATTGATTAATAGGTCCTAGTTTTGTGTCGGTGTTATGTGTTAACCTACACTACAGATTGCATATTTTGGCATTTCCCAGGGTGGGGACTTTTCAACATCAGTGTTTGAGGCAAATAAAGGGCAGAACCAGTACAAAGTTGTTTTTTTTTGGGGGGGGGGGGGCGGGGGCGGGGGAATTCGTCGAGTGTGTTGTTCAATTTTTTGATTAATTTTTGTCTTAGTTCAGCTACATTTTTTTCAACAATTTCGGCAATTTTTGCGGGTTAACGTGGACGGGGGCCACAGGCCCGTTCGACTTCAGTCTCTTTGGCGCCTTCCTTGGATCTGCCCTCGACAATAATTGAATCCCTAGTTCCGCATTTTAAAACATGGAAATATGACCTAAGCCCTAGTTAACGGCAAGAACTTGCTAGAAGCAAAGGAAAATTTAAACCCTTCTGCGAAAATGGTCATGACGTCAAGGTGCTAAGCCAGGCTTTAGTATTTCTGAGAATTCGGTCATGTAACTCATGGTATTTTTGCTGAGGTGCTTTATTTATCATTTTATCTAACTGTGGGAAACACTCATGATGATAATCCGATATAGATCATTCTCAATGAGCTTGCACTGCAACTTACAAAAGTAAGGAGTCGGAAAAATTTGGGGCTTACCTTCCTAAGCTTAGATATAGTCTAAGTGTCTGACTGCCTTCCTAAAGCACCGAACAGAGCGAACAGAACGCTCCAAACTTGACGTCGCGCGTGCTCAGTGATGTTGTGTCAGCCGTTCAGTACCTTCCTTTTCTACAACACAGCTCAACAAACTCAGCAGAGTTCGATACGTCATACCTTCACCGCGACCAGACCTGGCTAATGGATTTGACCAGGATTGGCTAATAGATGTGACCAGACAAGAGCAATGCCAAATTGCGAACCATCTCAGGGAGGTGGTTTGCTGGGGTGGAGGTTTGAGCATGCGCGATGTAACAGTTTTGCCAGAAACAGATTCATCACTGACAATGTTGACGTCAATCAAGCCGCATCATATACATGGCTATTAGCAAGGAATGAGCCAAACTGTCACTAACAGTGGTGCGTTTGGTTCGCTCTGTTTGGTCGTTTAGAAAGGTACCGTTAGTTTTACCACCGAAACCCAGGTTCTTTTGACCGTGCGCAGAACGGATTTTAACCAAATTTTTTCTAACCGAGATGGCCTTCCAACACTCCAGATTTCGTTATTTAGAACAACTTTTGACGGTTTTAGTCATTTTAAAGCAAATTAAAGATTTCTCATCGGTTCGCTCATTTCCGTGACAGAAGAAACGTCACCTTCATTTTCTCTTATGACCTCCATGGCTAATAGTAACCGAAGGATCCAAATATTAATGTTGTGTCAGTTAATGCAAGCACTCCAGACAGAATGCGTATGTACAGTTTGTAACTTCATGAAGAGCGGCTTCCGTGCAGTACGCAAGCGCAGATGTCTCTTTCATATGCGAGAAACAGCAACTAGTAAACTGTGGCCTTCTGTGGTTGAAACTCGAAATTTCGGCGTCGTACTTGAAGGACAAAAAAGGCTTTTCCCAAAACCAACGTTGCTTGCAAACTGAGAAGAGTGAATTTAGTAAGTACAACCAAAACGTGTGAAACTTGCAAGAATAAATAAAGAGTAATTGTGTATTACAAAAAAAAAGGAATATTTAAAATAATACACTGAATTTCCTTTTTAACTTATTTATTTCCGCTGAGAGGCCACTAGGGCGAAGAGGTCAGTCGGGAATTCACGACCCCCCGACCTTGCCAGTCTGCCACTGCTTACACAGATGTTTATTCAGGGATGATAAGTACACTCTAATCATTGTCCTGTTTGCAATATGGGGAGTTAATTATACGGGCCGCCACATAGGCGGCAAATTTGACGCTTACCCAGTCGAAGTCATGAAGCCAAGGCCACCACATAGGGGTAAAATTGCACAAAATGTAGTAAGGATGAATCAGAGTGGTTGTATACACATGGTCGGTGTGTTTCGTGAGCTATCCGGGCAAGACCACGTCAAAAGGTAATTGTCATTATCCATCAGATTCTCGTGAGGTACTTAATAGCTCTTGTAATGTCAAACAGTGTTTTTTACAGCTTTTGTTTTCAGAGGTGTCACACCAAATAGGGAACTGGTAGAAATTGTAAAATGCCAAAAACTGCGTCTTCATTTACAGGCTTCTGGAAACGCAGGTGGAAATTTATTCTATGAGGATATGTCCCATGCAATAAGACTTGACAAAATTTTTGTCTGCCGCCGATTATAAGAGGCTGGCTCGTAGGTTAGACAGGTGTCGACCGGACCTGGCTACGGCGCTGTTGCTTTTTTACCATCTTACCGTTATGGTGGCCGGCAGGTAAATGACGTTTTGGCAACTTTTCTAGTCATTAACTTGTTTTATTATTAGTATCACAACCCTATAAATTTTTGTTAGTATTAATATTTTTGTTTTTAGTATACAAAGCCTCGAAATTACGCCTGGGATATGTAGAAATTAATACAACTGAACATTCTGCGTGAGAGCATGCACCAATTCGGTGATTTTATAGTAAATACTATTAAATAATAATAAGGAATTAACCGGATTTGTGTTTAACTGTAAAGATGCGAAAACAACAACAAAATATGTGAAAATAAATAATAGGCCTCTAGTAGGTTTGAGAAAGAATGGGTAGATGTAAAATTGTTTTGGCTTACGAGTGTGACTGTTTGGTTGTTTGGTAAATGTTGCCGTTTGTGACAATGTTAGTTGGCTGTTTATATCCATTTTGTTGGCACGATTTCAGGGGAAGTTTGGTAACACACAGCATTTATTCTAGCGGGGCAACTGTCCTAACAATTATGTTGTCATGTTTGAGTTTCTTACGATGGTGTAATGATTGATGCTCTGTTGGCACTGTTTATCACTTCTGCTGCTCAAGAATTTTGTGGTTGGCATGTAACGTCTAATTACCTTGACTGTACTTATCGTTTGCATTAATTCGTCTGTTTCGAGTATTTCCAACAATATGCTTGTGTACTAATTGATTTATTACAAATCCGTGCTAACAGTGAAAATACGGTAGCCATTTTGACAGCATAATTAATTGTCAGATTTTTGTTGCTTATGACGGCGTAATATTATGCTGTTAATTTTTCTTGGTACTATTTGTCATTTTTCTACACTGTAATAATTCAACGTTATTTTCTTGGCACTCAAATGTTTGTATCCTTTGTTGTTTTTGTTCTTTGCTAGTATTTACCATTTTTTCAAGATTCCTATTTTGCAAATCCATCTGTGTCATTTTGTGTTGCCAAGAAGGTGTAATTCAATTACACTAGACAACCTCATTGGCATATCCATCTGTGTCATTTTGTGTTGCCAAGAAGTTGTAATTCAATTACACTAGACAACCTCATTGGCAAATTGGTCTGTTTATGTCACTTTATCGAGTCATGTTCCCACAATCCGAAATCTGGCCTTTAATCACGCGTCTCCATGCTCCGAGCCAAACCCACTCGTTCGGATGATTTGTGTGCAGTATGCAGGAAGGGTTAGTTTGTGCACAGTGATGCAAGTAGGCCTAGTGTACCGTGACTACAGATTCATTGGAGACTAAAACCGCATAATTTACATTGACGGTGTCACCACCATCTTCCGTGGCACAGAACGAAGACTTCGCCTTTCATCAACATGGTGGTTCTGCACACACACGGTAGGTTATTGGCTGATGTGACAAGTCTACTAAAGAAATACACCTTACGAAGTAGTAGACGATTATTTCTACCTATTCTAGCCTAGGGTCGTGGTAGATGTACTGTCGTCTACAGTCTTCTATGAGTCAACAAACACGCACTAAATTGCTTGAATAAATAGTAAATAGGGTACACTGCGAATGGAACACTCCAGCCGAGTTTTTTGTGATTACATAATTCATAATCTTAGCTTATGTTTATAGTTATTTTTCAGGATTTGCTTTATCAATTCGAAAACTTTCGTACTGTAAATTTTTGCAACGTCATTTATGCATTAGTCTTATGACACACCTCTTGCTGGCGCAAGGACTGGACTCGGAAATAAATTAGACAGATACTTGATTGTGCATTAATTGTCTTTCATTACAGCGTTGCCATTGTGAGCGATGATTGCATTTAGATATAGGTACATACTTTCAGTTTTGTATTTGCTTGAAGGTATAATACACGACTGGGCTTCCCTGGCATACATGATTTTTGTAAATATGTTTGCAGTATTGGTTTCTGTGTACTGTGCCAACACACTCGTATAATCTGCAAGATAGCGTTCTTCATAGCCTTTCATTACTTCTAGATTGATGTAATTGTTTTGCAATTGTAGTCCATTGTATAGCAGGTATATCGTATCGAATACCAGTAATTGAATAGTGACGATTTCTAGGTATGACGATAGTTTCATTCGAAAATTCATCTTCAAACTCTTGGATTATGATGCTTCCAGCTTTCTTGTTCATTTATATAATGTTTTTCGTTCGAAACTGAGTCGAAACCGAAACGATTTGTTTTTTAGGTCTTGTTAGTTTTTGAACATCCCGTGTTTGGCTGTAGTCGGGTCGTTCCACTAGCTGCCTAGGGTATGAAGGAGCGTGATGGTGTGCCAAAGACGTATTGACTCGTATTATCTTTTTGTTAGGTGTAAATGAACGAAAATGGATTTTAATGGGTAAAATAGCATTAATCTTTCTGATACACTTACACATCTTGATTACCTTTGTCAGGTGTTTGACCTTTAACACAGTATTTTAATGTGTCTATAGACACGAGTCGAAAACGAAACTGACACCATTTTGGGCCGCCACCTTGGCTCGTGATGTCACTTCGACTTGGCTACCACGGTTTGGTCACTTCGACCTTTGACGTCACTTACGGTTGGTCACGTGACCAGTGATGTCACTTCCGTTGCAGCCTTGTACTATCTACTACTAACAATGGTGACATCAGTCATTGTTGAAGCATTGTTGATGATTAGGCTGTCTTTTTCATTGTTCCAAATTGTCCACTTTCAAATTATTTTGTTTGACTGTAGTAATAGCGTAAAATCAGTTAGCACAACAATGTGAAAAATAAGTATCCACGTGTACTTATTTTACACATTGTCGTGCCAACTAATTTAACGCTATTACAACAATCAAATTAAAGTAAGTTAAAAGTGGACACTTTTGGTAGACTTCATACGAACAAAGAGCACAACAATACCCAACAAAAGTGTCCAAAGTTACTTATATTACGGAAAATTGTTGAAACTCCGAGGACATAAAAACTACACAATAATTCACTTACATTGTCGACCCAGTGTTGCAAAAGTCCGTTTTTGGAGCTTGATTTACCCAATCAAGCTCCTACGCTAGTAAGCGAGGTCGGCATGGTTTGACTCCTCATCACCCGAAGACCGCTTTTCCTAAATAAATTGGGCTGCGCATGCGCCGACTCTGACGTCATGTATTTGTCATTATTTGGCATTGTTGCATACTATTTTTGGAGTATATGGAGTTTCAATGATTGTATAAGTTTACATTGAATACTTATACTGCCTATTGACATAATCCAGGACCATTGTTGTAACTGTACGGCAAACTTAGTTGTACATACACTTTACAATAATGAAAATTACGAAAGTATGAGGATAAATAACACAACCGGACAGTCACAACAGTGGTCCTGATGAGTAGTACTTTGGAGTCATACTCTTCATTTGATATCTAGATACACACTAGTGTGTAGCGCTAAGTTAGGCAACAAACATCACATTATTAATTCAATTGTCGAGGTTGTAAACCACTGTAGCACGACGTCGTAGCGTCAAGTGTCTTATATCCTGAAGCAGAGCTCGGCACATTTCGGGTACTTGGATAAAATTAATAATACGGCCGTTAGCTTAAATTGTGTTGAAATTGAGAGGATTCAACTCGTGTAGGAATGCCAGCTAAGCTGCTTCCAATGCAAATTCTGACCCTTAATAATGTTGCAAATGTGTTACTACTAGTTACTAGCTAGCTAGTCCGCTCATTCCCATGTTAAATCCCATAAGGTGATTATTCATTGATACCGAGATAATGAGAAGGCTTCCAGCTATGAAATTGGACGAATGGGTGCAGTACAATACGAACTGCGTCCCTATTACGGTTTGGAGCTTGGGGATGCAACGTGGATGGCGTGGGAGGGCACGGTAAGTACGAAAATATTGTTATAACCATTGTTATTATTGTCGTCCAAAGTTCGGACAATGACAACGTGTATACTGACGTTCGTGTCTAGACACACACTAATGTATCACGATAAATGTAAACAACATTTCCGAAGAAATTGTATTCACGTCCAATTCACGAAAAATAAACTGTAAAAACAAAGCAAAATAAACAAAGCCCAAAACTGGTAAAAAGGCCACCAAGTTGAGAGTGGTTCAGCCCTTCAAAGGAGTGATATCAAAACACCTAGACTAACTAAATACACAACTTACAACAAAATTAAAACCAAACCAAAAACCTATAAAGGACTAATTTCAGAATGGTTCAGCCTCTAGGCAAAAGGTAGTAGTAAAGTGTTGAAAACCAATTTCTTGTTGA
Source organism: Lithobius niger (assembly GCA_023313725.1). Classification (NCBI taxonomy): domain Eukaryota; kingdom Metazoa; phylum Arthropoda; class Chilopoda; order Lithobiomorpha; family Lithobiidae; genus Lithobius; species Lithobius niger. The sequence continues at coordinate 12,677 of JAHWFP010113788.1, forward strand.
CGTGGCAATTTATTACAAATCTGCACGGTAGTAGAGTTGAGTCTAGTGCACAATTTAAAAAAAAATATCAAAAACCAAAGCTGGTAAAAGGGGCCGCCAAGTTTCGAATGGTTCAGCCCTTCAAAGGAGTGATATCAAAACACACCAAAACATTCGCCAATTTAATCGCACCGAATAATACTTTGAACGTTAAATTAAAACTTGAACATTGCTACCGAAAGTAGGCCGTGTCAGTCTGGCTCAGCGGTAGGACCTCGGCCTTTGGTTTCAAAGGTCCTGGGTTCGATTCCCCACTCAGGCAGTCTGACAAGTCCAAAAGGCAACGTAAATAGCTTTGCAGCTGTATTTAGTTGTATAGCATACTTGCACAGAATTAATTTGGAAATAATATTTTTTTTGGATAACGGCTATATTTCTAATTATCGGAAACGATATTGACATTATTTAAATTTCATGTATATTGTTGAGCTAACAAGTGAAATTATCAATTCTTACCTTCAATAATCTCCGAGCACAGGAGGATCTGGAGATGCAGGGCTGTCCAAAAAGATGTCGGCTGCCTCTGGGGCCATCCCGACTTCTCGGGAAAGGCATTCTCATCTTGGGGGCATCGGTATGAGCAAGGCAACTGGACCTGGGGGAGCATCGGGAGCATCTTGAGGAAAATCGTTTTGAGGCCCGTTATTGAGTCCAGATGGGTGGGAAATGGTGAAGCCACAGCTAGCCTCCGCACGTACAGCACGGGCATGAAAATATAAAAATTCTTCCCCAACTTCGGCAAATGGCAAGAAGCAAAATGGCCTAGGATGCCGGCAGAAACTTCCATTAACTTGCGAGCAATTAAAGTATTGCCGAAAAAAGCGTTCGGCTCGCTCCTCGGAGCTTTCATTAAGGGGTGGCATAAATAACTGGATGCCATGCCTTGCGGAGTACAATAATTGCTGCTGGAAGAGGTTCCTCGATAGAAAAGAGGTGATGTCTTCACCTGGTAGGAGAATGTAGGTGGACGTCTTCCGTATTCTTCGTGGGGGGCATACTACCGAAATGGGCGACCGGCAGCACGAATAAAAATGTAGCATAAGATTCACTATGGCGGCTAGTTTATTGTGAAAAGTGTTCATAATGCTCACCTCATTGCAGCAGAGCCTGTCCACGGCGTTGTTAGTTAGCGGTCGGTCAGACATTGTTGAGTTAGGTAGCGCAAAGAAGGAAATTAGGAAGCACTAGGCGTTTTGGAGACGATACAACTGATTAGGAATTCAAAACAGAATAATCAAAATAGTGGGTCCCTAGCTTTTAAAGGACCCATTCGGCCTTGACGAAAACCAATCAGGGCACAGGTCACGACTGACGTAAAACTTACGAAAATATGAAGGCTGAAATACTCAAAATTTAATCGTTCCAAACGAAAGAAGCTGGAAAGACAAAATTTTGAAATTTTATTACAGAAAAGCTACAGATCATAAATGATCAATAATAAGCAAGTTGGAGTTATGTTATTAAAATTGAAACAATTATAGCATTGAATTTTTTTTCTATCGAAGGGTAAATAAGGAATTACATGAGCAATAAATAAAATGAGATAAGCAGCCAGAAGTAAACAACTGGCATATGAAGGAATGGAAGTGATGAACAGAAAATAAAGCAGAATTAAGAAGCAAGTTTTTAAAAAGGAGTGCTAATATGGACGAAATCAGGAAAATGGATGCCATTAATTTGCCAACCACACAAAATTTGGTGGATTTTGAATGCATTTAAATTGTGATCACAACAAATTAAAAGAAAAGTGTGTAAGAAAGTGACCGGCGCAGTATCAAAAAGTGTGTCACGATTATGAAAATAAGTACGTACTTTAAAGGAAGTGACCGGCATAGGACCAAGCATGCGTCACGTTTATGAAATTAAGATGTGATAAAAAATCTTAAAAGAAAGTGACCGGCATAGGACCAAACATGCGTCACAATTACAAAATTGAAAATGTAATGAAAATTGTTAATTAAAAGAAAGTGACCGGCATAGGACTAAACACGCGTCACAATATCGATACATGTGATTAAAAGAAGTGACCGGCGTAGGACCAAACATGTGTTACAATTATAAACA
>JAHWFP010113788.1:14879-34036 GCA_023313725.1 Lithobius niger
ACACTTTAATGAAACAATGTGATTAAATAATATGTACGTTTATTGTTGTTTTTCTTTCTGCATACACAAAAGGGAGGTCATTGCTCCCAGAAGGAGGATGGGTCACAAACTTGGTCGAGGACCATCGCTAAATAGATGGGAAAGTTGGAACCATCCAGGTGCAGTATAACTGGGAAAAGATTCATCAGAAAGTAAAGAGTCATTGGAATATATAAAACAAGGAAAATACAAGACTCCGCCAAACAAGTCATGGAGAAGTTCACAAGAAAAGGAAAAGATGGAATGGAAGTAAAGATTTCCTCCAAAATACCGCCCCCCCCCCCATCAGAATTTTGTGAATTTTCCCATATAACTTGGTTCAATTATCTGATAGATATAGACTCAAAATTGGTTGAAATTTAATATTGTATAAATGATGTGTGCTCAAAATTTTCACAACATGGATTGTACATATGAACTGGTGCAGGTTGTTTTACCTAAAAGAAAATCGGCTGAGAAAATAAATAGGTTTTTTCCGGTACCCGATCAACATTTGGTCGAAAATTGGGGAGTATGCAGATAATACATGGAGTGGTGCGGCCTAATTTATAAAACTATAGTTTGGACAGGGCTTGGAGTTCCATTCGGGATCACCTAAGCCATAGTCTAGTCGAGGACAATGTTAACGATTAATTAGTTAATTGATCATGTAATTAATAAACAATTTTAAATATTAATCAAAATCACATTAATATATTACATATTAATCAAACTTCTAGCACACAGAAATCCTTACTTTATTTTATTTTTATATAGGTTGAGTCTAAAAAGAACCAAGCCAGTCACAATGGGGAAAGAATTATTGTGAAACAGGTTTGGATAATATATTCAAGGTCTGTCAGATGAAATCATGCAGCATTGTAATTATTTTAAGAATTAGCACTTTCCGATATAAATATCGGTATCAATAATCTGTATCGGTATCGGTATCTAACGATACACAACCGATATTTCTTATCGATATAACATTAACTTATTAACTGCAACAGCCTTACGACATCCATTTATTATTACCAGAATAACATTAGCTTTAGCTTAGCAGATGACACTCAGTGCACTTGGCCTCTGTCTCATGCACTTTAATTGCTGCCACATGTGGGCCCATCCAGATACTCAATCAACATCAGTGGTCCGGCTCGTAAACCAATCAGCTCCTTCCTCAGCCTCAGCATCCAATCGCACATCGTCTGCTACACAAAAGAGCAGGATGCAGGCCCCCTTTAAAAACAGGAACGATTTAAAGCTTTCGACTAGCGGTACGCCGATTGTGAAGCCCAAACGCCTAGCAAACGCTCATGCCGTCAATGCACCTGTCCCTCCCGCTCAGCAGACGACCGACGCACCTGACCCTCCCGCTTAACAACCGATTTAATCTCGGCAGAGCAGACAGCGTAAGCACGTGCCTAGAGCACCTGCTAAAAAGCGTAGCACAGTTGCGGAGAAATCCCCACTACGCCAGCAGCCAACAGACGAGCATCGGCATGATGCCCACCACGAATCACGTAGCCCTTCCCGTGATCCCCCTCCACAGCGCTCTCGCTCGAATTCACCAGACGATTCCAGGAGAAATAGAGTGAATTATTCACGTAGTCGCTCACCACAACATCATAGCCTTCCACCAAATAATTCACGCTATTTTTTGGATGGATTAAAGTCAATTTTCCACCTTTATTGGCCCCACCCAGAACAACGCAGACTACAAGCCTGCAACATCAGCCAATCTTGCATTCAAGCCCCACTGCATCAGACAGCAGCAACTTTTCAAGAATTTTAGCAGGCCTACAGCAAGCCAACGAGAGCCAAGTGGAAGTTTTAAATAGGCTAGCAGAAAAAATAGCCAGTGCCCCACAAAACAATAACAGTAACGAAAGAATTAGGAACAAAGTAGAAGCCCGAATGTGGGAGGACATTAGAGAAGCAAAGAAAAACCTGCCTAAATTCTCAGGTGAAGGAGGGACCGACATTTTCACCTGCCTCCTTCTTACAGATAACCTGAGAAAAATTGATCCCATTTGCCAGATAGCGAGCTGATAGCAGCAGCAACCAATAAATGCATCAACAGAGCAGCTCGTTTCGTCGCAACGAGCCTAGTAATCGCCGAACAAACATCATGGCCAACTTTCAAATCAGCTTTAATTGAAAGATTCGGCGCAGGAGGAGCCGAAATTACTAGGGCTAAATTTTTAAGGGCAAAAATGTATGAAGGGGAATCAATCGAAGCATTTGCCGATCGTCTCGAAATCATGGCAGCTGGAATCTGGATGGTTCAGCCAGAAGATAGCATTTTAGAAGCAACACTTAAAAAAAGAATGCGAGACGAAACCATGAGATGCACCTTTAAATCCGCCATGCCCAGAGAACTGGAAACGTTCTTAGCTAATCAAAAACCTAGGAGCTGGGAAGAAATGCTTCACGTCACGCTAAAACGTCAGACAGAGATCAGCGAATATGCAGAGGATGGAGAACAACAGCCTAAAAAGAAGCCATCACCTAAGCCGACAACTAGCACGGGTTTCACGTCATCAGCCCCAGACAAAACAGCCAACGTTACAGCCGCCGATCTAGCAAAAATGTTGCAAGAAATCGAAAAAACAAACAGAGGAACCTAAAAATGCGCGGTGCCGTGCAAGAAACCAGAGTCGACGTTTTCCAGCCGGAAAGAAAATAGTCACGTACGTGTTTTCGCTGCTACGGAAAAAATCACATCAGCAAAAATTGTAGAACACAAGAACAAAGACTGGAAATCGTCAGAGCAGCCAACACTAGACAGCTAGAAAAAGAGGGGAAACCAATTCCAAAAAGGGACGGGCGAGGAAATTACCTAAGATCGAACCAACAAAGAAGCAACAATCAAGAATCTAGGGACAATCAACAGTTAAATTTGTCATCCTACAGTCGCCAACGTAGCAACAATCGCAACAGCAACAACGACGCAAACTATACTCGGCCCCGTTCCTCAACAAACAACCAGCAGCAGCAAACTAGCGCTTGACAGTCAAAAAACTAGAAGACAGCTCAAAAAGTAACAGGTTTTTTGAGTTAGCAGGGTACTCCAGCACGGAAAAAATTCCGATTAATACAGCCAGTACCGAAAATCTTGAAATTCCATCACCCACCCCCACCCCCACGCCTAGAGAACAAACCAATAAATTATTTCGCAGCAAGAAAATCCACTCGACGATCAATGCTGCAGGTTTATTACTCGATTTATACTCAACAGTCGACTGGCACCAGCAAAAACTAGCGCTCAAGGACAGGACCCTAACATTGCCAAGATTAGCTTCGTATTTCGGTACAATTCCCGATAAATACGTAGCTCCAGCTGTAAATCTAAACTCACACCTCGCAACAAATTTCACGGAACAACTCAACAAAGTAAACAACATTTTCAAGCTATCATGCGATTCTGTCATGTTAACACTCTTCGAAGACGGAATTGACTCCACAAATTTCCACTCGGAATTAAATCTATCCAAATCCAACAACCCCATAGTTCTGGAATTAATTGTAGATGACAGAACAGTCGAATTCCGAAGCACATCAGACACCAACGAGCGAAGATCCCATTTAATTCATTCCGGCAAAGCCATCAAGATTTCCGACCGGTAATCAACAAGAATGGAAGCTACGCATTTCTCTAATTCCGTCAGTAACATCACCAACAATCTGTCTAATTTATTGGGACAGCACTTCTAACCCCGGAAAAATTACGGAAGGAAAACGAAGAAAATGTCAAGAAAAAAGGAAGACGCAGCAACAAGCAAAATCGGAGTTTCCAAGCAACGAAACGCCACACCAACTCCATCCAGCGGCGGCGATAGACACTAGAGGCCTAATTGAGGAACTAGATCCAAGGAACGAAACTCACGTGGACAAGGAAGACCCAAATCAGGTTCGAGTTGACTGCATAGGCTACAACTCGAAATCTGCTTACCCAAGGCCCCTTCTAATTTTTAATTTTGGCAACTTAAGGAAAGTAGCACTTTTAGACAGCGGAGCAGGAGTTTCGCTGATCAAATCGTCTATTGCACAAGAATTGTTACGAGATCCACAAATTAAATGTCACGAGGTCAAAACCGTAGCTCCTGTAAATTTAGTAGGTGTCGGTGGAAAAAGGGTTACAGCAGAAAAAACGTTGATCGCTGAAATAAGCAAATGCGGATTTTCCACAAACCAGCAGTTTAAAGTCGTTCCCGATGGCAGTTTTGGAAAAATCCACATTTTATTGGGTTACGATTTTTTATCAAAACAACCTGATTTGGTTAAATTAAATTGTTCAGACCAGATTTTAGAAATAGGGGATCTCAAATTTAATCTGTCTCCATCACCTTTCGATGCTTGGGAAAATTATGGTAGAAACAAGGAATTAATTAACCTTGAAAATTATAACGGTTCATCTGAGCATATTGCAACGATCAATATTTCTTCAGACGAAGAAACAGACGAAAATCCAAAATCCACTTGGAATCCGACACCTCAACAATATTACGTTGAGGTACCAGTTTCATTATTTAAAGACGTTGTCTTGCCAAACAATAGTGAAACAAAAATTTGTGGAAAAATCCACCAAGCCTACCCTGAGCAGCAAAGTGGCATATTTTTGCCACAATGCAAAGAATTTCCGATCCTTCTCGCCAGATGTTTGGTTAACACTAGCCCTACTGGTTTAATCCCGATTATGGCTATTAACACATCCGGGGAGGATCAAATTCTAAATGCAGATTCTATTTTAGGCCACTACAGAACGGCTGAAATAGAATATAATGACAAAGAGCACGACGAACAGGATCTAGGAACGCCAATTACAAAGGATAATCCCACCCCTTCAAGCTCAACTCAAACAATAGGAAGAGCACAGTCAACGGACGACACGGACAAAAGATCAGCCACGTCGCCAGCTAATCCCGGAACCTGTTCCAAAGTCCTTCCCCCTTCAAGGCCCACTCAGGCAAAGGGGCGTGCACAGTCTATAGAAACAGCAGCATCGGGTCCGCCCAGTCAACGCCAGCAAATCCCCAAACCGGACCTGGCCACCCAACGAAACCAGCGGACACAGAAACCGCAGAAAGGCCATTTCCAGCAGAAGAATGGAATAATTTAAAGTTTAAATTCAATTTACCAGATTTAAACGAAGAAGAACGTATGGAATTTTTGGAAATGCTCAAGACACATCAGGACGCCTTCAGCAAAAACGAAGTCGATCTTGGAACTTACCAGGACTATGAAGTAAATATCGAAACAGGGTCATCAGCCCCAGTAAGGTCGAAGATTTACACGCCCTTCCATCAACGGGAAATTTTGGACAAGTATTTAGAAGAACTAGTCAGCATTGGGGTAATCAAGGAATGCAAATCAGCATGGCTCAGCCCATGTCTTCTCATAAAAAGAAGGCCTGAAGGATATAGGGTGGTAGTGGACCTACGCGGTCTCAACGCAGTCACTGAATCAGTTTCTGTACCACTACCCATCATCAGCGAAGCACTAGCAAATCTCAACGGCGCCAAATACTTCACCAAGCTAGATTTTCGCATGGGAATTTTTCAGCTGAAGCTAGCCGAGTCATCTATGGAAAAAACAGCGTTTCAAAGCGCCAACAAGGTTTATTGCTTTTCCAAACTTCCAATGGGTTTGAAAGTAGCGCCCGCCCACTTCCAATTCTGCGCCCAGGAGATTTTCGCAAAGATTTTAGGAGCCTACTGTACAATCTACCTTAACGACGTGCTCCTCAGCTCCTTAAATTTCCGAACACACCTGTTTCATGTAGACAAGGCCCTCTCACTCGTCGAAAAATCGAAAACGAAACTCAGCCCCGAAAAATGCATTTTCGCTGCGAAACAAGTTTGTGGGATTCATCGTTAATGAAGAGGGTGTGCAACCAGATGGAGACAAGATAAAAGCCATGGAACTCTTCCCACAGCCTAAAAATGTTAAAGAAATACGTAGATTCATCGGAATGTGCGGATTTCTTCGCCGACACATTCCCTCCTTCTCAGCTTACTCAATGGGCCTTACCAAGCTCACCAAGAAGAATACGGAGTTCATATGGGACAAGGAAGCAGACGACACATTCAAAGGTTTGAAAAGACTATAGTAAACGCAGCTACCCTACGCCACCCGGATTTTTCTAAACCTTTCTACGTCGAGGCGGATGGTAGCGACGTAGCGCTCGGCGGCTGCCTCACACAAGTACAAGATGGCATAACCTACCCTTTAGCCTATACTTCAAGAACCTTAACGCCAGCTGAGAAAAGGAAAGCACCACTGTGAAAGAGATTTTAGCAGCAGTACATGCCTGTGAAACCTTTCGCACCTTCCTCATTGGTAAATCCTTTTTTTTTTGGCCACGGACCACATGGCATTATTTTTTTTGTACAACAGTAGCGGATTATCTCCTAAACTAGAGAGGATTCTCACAAGGCTAAGGGAGTACGACTTCGAAATTCAACATAGGCCTGGCAAGCTTATACCTGTGAGTGATGCTCTATCTCGAGTAGAGATACCAGTCTGCGTACTGGACTCACAGTTCCCTGACTGGACACGAAGCCACGTAGTAGCAGAGCAGAAAGCAGATGACAATTTCGGCAAGAGTTGGCGCAGCATCAAAGACAACGAGCCAGCTGACATCATCAACGCCAGTAATAAAAGGAATATTTACTACAAGGATTTCGACGGCATGTTGTATAGAACATGGCTAAAAGACCCCTCACAAGGAAGATTAGAAGATATAGCCAAAGTTTGCATCCCAGAGGCCCTGGTAAACTTCTGTATTTGTGACTACCATTCCTCCCCAGCAGCTGGCCACCGAGCAGCAAAGAGCACCCTAAAGCTTATCCAGCTACATTCTATTGGCCAACCATGATCAGAGACATAGATTATTACGTGAAGACATGCCTCATCTGCCAGCAGTATAATCGGCCAAACAAGCCATATAAAGCAACACTCAGAGCCTACAAAGCCTCTACAGAGACCAGGAGAGAGTTGTTCGATGGATTTGATAGGAAAACTAAACACCACTCACAAGAATAACGCCTACGTGATGACGCTCGTAGACGACTTCAGTCGCTACGTCACTGCTTTTGTGATTCCCGACAAACGAGCAGAAACTGTAGCTAGGAAGCTATACACCAAGCTTTTCGCATGATTCTCGCCCCCCAGGGTGCTCTGTTCCGACCTCGGAGGCGAATTTTGCTCTAAAGTTAGTGCAGAATTATGCAATCTATTCAATGTGAAGCAAATAAACTTCACCCCCTACGCTACTTGGACAGGAGGCGGCGTAGAGATTTGCAACAACTCGGTACAAACCGTTTTAAGGAAGATAGTAGCAGACGATCCACACTCATGGGATGACAACCTACAAGCAGCCTGCATCGCCTTTAATTCTATCCCCCCACAGCTCCATGTTGTTGTCACCCCACCCTTACAAAAAAATACTGCAGTTTTAACCTTAAAAAAACTGCAGTTCTAAAGTGCAATTTTATGGAACACAAACTGCAGTTTAAATTACTGCAGTTTATCAACGAAAACTGCAGTAATTAAAAACTGCAGTTTGTGTTCCATAAAATTGCACTTTATGAAACTGCAGTTCTGCATAAAAACTGCACTTTATGAAACTGCAGTTCTGCATAAAAACTGCACTTTATATAACTGCAGTAAATTAACAAAAATGTAATTCACAAAACGACAGTTACAGTACTGTGGAACTTATTTTTATTCAGCAATCTAATTCGTATTAGTTTAGGGTATTAACTTATATATATGACCTATTTCACTTACCTTACTGATCCTAGCTACTCATTTTGGTTAACTTGCAAGACTGACACGTATGAATCAACCTTATATACCTACTCACTCGTTAAAGTTAATAAGTATGGTTGTAGTATTTGTATTTTAATTATAACTGCTAAAATAAAGCAGTGCTGATCTTCATTTTAAACAATCAATTGGCCTCTTTTGTTTTAAACTTTGTGAACTCCATTACATTTAATTAAAACTTCATCATAATTTAAGAAGCGTTTAAAACTTTAAATTTAACACCAATTCCAATTGCTAGTAAACTGCAGTTTTTTGTTTAAACTGCAGTTTTACTGTATGTAGAAACTGCAGTTTTGTGTAGGAACTGCAGTTCCAATCCACAGAAAACTGAATTTGAAAAATATTTTAAATACTTTTTAACATTAATAAATAAATAAGTTAAAAAAAAATTGTAATTATTATCATCAAAGAGTATTCAAAAGTATGGTAATCTTAAAATTCAGTAGTCTGCAGTTTGGAACTAAATTTTCTGTGTAAAACTATAGTTTACTAACAGTTTAAAGTTTTAAGTTGCGTCTGGTCTAATCTAGAAGTAGCCAAATCTAAATGATTAATAAATCCTGTGATCTGAGACAGGATTATTCATAAGCTACATAGCCAGTTACCTACCTTAACATAAACAATCAGTTCATTAAATCAGTTAAAGAATTGTAATTATTAGCATTAAAAACTATTTATAAGTAACTTTAAAATTCAGTTGCTTGTGGTTTGGAATTGTAGTTTCTGTGTAAAACTGGAGTTTACTAGCGGTTGGAAAAGCTATTCCCTCATTAAAACGTCATTTAAAAGTGAAATCGGCCCTTGCAGATTACAGTGGTACATCTGCTTTAAAAAAAATTTGATGTTAAATTGTAGTTTGAAACAGGCATTTAGTGGGTTGGAAAAGGATTCAGGGTACATGCAATCTTGGTCAGCAACTGTTTTACAAAGTCGATTAGTAGAACCTCATAAAAGTGATGGTGAGGCAGGGACTACTGCAGCATGAACGGTCAAATTGAATAATTTGTTAAATATGCTCCTTCATATAGTTTCTTCTCTTCATAACTGAAGTTACCATCCACAATGACCTCATTTAAAACCAGTAACTGTATTAAACTGCATATTCAGTCTATAATCGCAACTGAAAACTACAGTTTAACTTGTAAGCTGCTGTTACAATGTCATTATATAAACTGCTACTATTGTTGACGACTGCTAGTCTTGAATATAGGATTCTGATTCAGAAACTGCACTTCTGGAATGAAACTGCAGTTCCAATATACAAGAACTGCACTTGAAAACTGTAGTTTTAACAAAAACTGCACGTATGTTCTAATGGAACTGCAGTTCCAGACTATAAGACGTTTTCCACACAAACTGCAGTTCTGTAGTGAATTGCAGTTACAATCTACGAGAACTACAGCTGATTACTGCACTTTAAAACTGCAGTTCTGTAATGAAACTGTAGTTCCAGTATACAAGAACAGTAGTTAAAAACTGCAGTTGATCACCGAAACTGCAGTTGTGTAGTGGCTCGGCAGTTAGTCTACACGAACTGGAGATGAAAATTACACTTCGTCACAGAAAAAATTTCAAGTACTGCACTTGAAGACTGCAGTTTACATAAAAACTGCAGTTCTGTAATGGAACTGTAGTTACCACACAAACTGCAGTTAAAATCTATGAGAACTGCAGCTGAAAACTGCACTCTATCACAGAAAGGCACTTTAAAACTGCAGTTTCCACAAAAACTTCAGTTATGTAGTTGAAAACTGCAGTTAGTCACAGTAACTACAGTTGTGCAGTGGAACTGCAGTTACAGTCTAAAATAACTGCAGTTAAAAACTGCTCTTTGTCACTGAAACTGCAGTTCCATAAGAGAACTGCAGTTAAAAGAGCAAAAACTGCAGTAAAGTGCAGTTTTCATGGGAAAAACTGCAGTATTTTTTTGTAAGGGCACCTACTTCACTTCGGCGTAGAATTTACAACAGCGACGATACAGTAGTCAGGCTGGAGACAAAACTGCTAAATGCGTTTGAAGTGGTGCGTCAGCAAAACGCTATCGCAACTCAATGCCTTCAAATCTTCTACAACAAGACAGCACGCCCCAACAGATTCTTGGCAGATGACTATCTATTAATTAAATCCTTCGTGAAGATTGAAGAAATTTTCAGTAAACTTCAGAAAGTATGGGTTGGACCCTACAGGCTAGTAGAATTCATAAATCCAGTCATCGTGAGAGCAGTGCACTACCTGGACCCCTTCAAAATTGTCAGAGTACACGTCAACCATTGTCGGCCTTACTTCATGCGTTCGAGAAATCCAATTCAGCCTTTCTCAACGCCCGATGACCTGGATTTAGCAGAAATCCAGAACGGAGGCTTGAACGAATCCGAACAGGAAATCCGCGATTTGATTTCCAAACTACACCTCGACCCATTCGATCACGCCACAGAAATCGATGCACCTTGCTTGCACCCACAGCAAAAGCTTACCTCCCTCGTCCAGCTAAACCCCAGCAAGCCACTACTCCAGCCGACGGAGAAGGGAAGCGAAAACGTAAGCTACCTGATCCTCGCACGTCTGCAACGTTACAGAAACGTTTGAGACTTAAGGAACAAGAATTTGTAGAGAAGCATAAATTACGCCCAAGCCACGGTTATCTGACTCGTTCCAGCACTAATACCCCAGAAATTAGGCGCAAGCGTAATTTCGATTAAGCATTAGTACAGGATCACGAGTATCTAACCCGATTCCCCCCGTTTTCATACTGGAGAAATGCCGTACAAATGTGACGAGTGCATTCAAGCATTTAGAATCGCATTTCGATTCACTAAACGAAAATTAGTTCGCCAGGCAATTAAAACAACGTAGCACACAAAAATAGACTAGCAAATTCACACAATTAAATAGCCATAACTATCAGTCCACACAATTTGCCGAAAACCAAAATCGCAATGTCAAATTTAGCACGACAGCCGCTACACAAAGCGAGAGAAAACGTGTTAAGTGTGACGTTGCCGACATCGGTAATAAGCAAATGCTAATTCCCTTAATAGGATCGAGAATAAATAAACGAATTCTTGATAGTGTCAATTGCCGAAAATCATAGCAAATTGGCAATAGCCGACAAATAAATAGCTAACGATAACACACGCAAATCCCTCTTGTCAGCAGCAAAACAGTAAATACTCCATTGTCAACAAATGAGTGTCGCAGTTCGGCACGAACCTACCTTGACAATGGAAATAAAACGCACATATGCGAAGGATGCGGTGCAGCTACGTAGAAAACCACATTTCTTCACAGAACGTAAATAAGTTACGAACTTACCGTAAAAATTACCTTAGGTGTCAACATGAATCATTTTAAGCATTTATTGGTAAAAGAAGGTAAAATCATAAGCTTTCCTAGATGTTCCGATGGAAAGAAAACGTATAAATGTGAAGCGTGCGGGACGAGCGACGCACATCAGTTCCAAATCAACGATCAGTCAGCAATTTTGATTTCACTAATTATGTTGTGTTCAGTTCCGACGATGATACGGATTGGAATTGCGCACGCTTGAAGGGAATTAAGTAATAATTTTAAGTAAAATTATGCTAAGGACGAGAAATCCAAAGTTACGTCAGTTAGGCTATCACAGGGCATAGCGCTACGTAAAACGGAGGCGTTAAGCAAATTAACGTAAGACATTCACGTCTAAGCAATAAAGCAAGATGTACATAAGTAAGTAAGAATTCAGCAAATAGAAAAACCTTGATGGTCCAGTTCAAGTGCGGTAAGCACGTAAACAAAAACATTACGATGCGAAATTCCAACCTGGAAAATGGCGGACAAAGAACTTACCTAATCAGCCTCACAATACCAGCGAAAATCGTACGCAAAAATGTAAAAATAATCCCTGAAAACTATGTACGATTAACCTTGGTACCCGTAAGTAGCCGTACGAGCTAAAATTAGGTACGGATGGCAAGAGTAAGTTATTACTATCGTATCAAGTAGTCGGAGTCAGTCTGCAGTGCACGCCTAAACGCAAGCTCGAAAAAAAAAATTCAATTGAGATAACTTCATAAAGGCCATCTAGGAGCCCTGGCCGAAATAGCCTAGATCAGTCAAGGAAACTTATATTAAGTATGGTCACCTAAATCCTTAAAGGTCGGAGTTACCTAAGAAATAAGCCTTACCGAATGAATAAAAAACAGTCCCGGATTTTCGTCGAACACGTCAAACGAAAACCCAGAACATCGCCGGCATTAAAAAAAAAAAAAAACTATCAAGAAATGCCAAATTAAAATCAAAGCAGTTTATAATCAAAATAAAATATACAGGGGATAGTAATCGCACATAATCAAGTTAAGTCTAGTTAACGGCCCCATGGGTGGCCGGACCTTAGATAGGTTATACGGGAGAGGTCGGGGACGTTAGCCACCTCCCCCACAACGGGAACCTCCGCAGCCACGGCTTCGACTTGAGGCACCACCGGCTCCCCGTCTAGAACGAGGAGGACCTTCTCGATGAAATAAATATCCGCCTCGGGGATCTCCACCTCCTCCACTTTGGGGCCCTCCCCCTCCTCCATCGCCTCCCCCTCCCCGTCAGACACTAAGTCAACGACGACGGGAGGAGTGGGACTCGCAGGCGCAAGCTAGAAAAAGAAAATTAAAAACAAAATTAAATAAAGTAAAATTAGCCGAATGTAAATATTCCGCAAATTAATTATGCTGGAATCAGCCTAGAAACCATTTCAAAAAAAAAATAGAAAAGAAATTGATTTGCTTAACAAGCCATTAACCATTAACACAAAACCATGAATAATGTTAGCAATTGGATCTGTTCACTTGTCCCTGATCAAACAACGACACGCGGCCACTAATTCCGGCCGTCTCGAAAACTTTTAAGACTTAAACGATCGAAAATTTCATAGAAATTACACAAAAATAAGCACCACGTTCATCTAATATTATTATTACTAGCACATTAAGCTTAACGAATCATTAACGAAAAATCAAGTTAAAATCACTAAACGCTACTTCAAATAGGCCTAGACACTTTTCCCATTCAACTCGAACAAAGAAAGCTTTTCGATCATCTCCGTACAGAAAGGAAACTAAACAAAATCAGCCGTAATTAAATCAAAACACAGGATTAATTAGTTAAGTTAATTAATACATTTACCTATAGCTCCCGCAGAAGTTCCGGACATAGGGGATCCACCACCCTATGTATAAAAAAAGTGGCGACTACACCGGCCACAGCGGTCGACATGTGTTGCGGGGGCATCCATCTCTGGAAAATTTCTTTAGCCAACTGAGAAAATCGCGCCAAAAATCCAGGAAACTGAAAAAGAAAATTTTCCTACCCTCTCACCCCAACCCCCAGCCGCATTCCTCCCCCGCACTACGTGAGCATTAAGGAGTTAGAGGAAGCATTCAGCCACTCCTTAAACATAACCGATCAAAATTAATTTTGGACGGGAAAAATTATTTCCACGAACTCATGAATAAAACACCGAAAAATCCGACAGACAAATGGTAAACAGTCCACAGACCTCATCTAACAATGACAGAAATTATTAAATAGCGTAAGAATTTAATTATCAAAGTCAATTAACACCAAAAAACCGTTGTGGCCAAACAACGGCAACTCTCCCCTGTGACAAGGCACTCCGGATAGGCAACCTTCGCCTTCACATCACGAGATGGCGCCACGAGCTAATCGTCGCCCACAATCTCCCAAGCGAAGCAAAAGCGATACCAAGTCGAAAATCGACTATCAGAGATCGTGTAGAACCTACGACGTAAAGACGGAAAGCAAATAGAAATAAGTAATTATGGGATAAGGTCGACAAAACCACGAGCATTATTCATGAATCGTTATAATCGCACATATAGCAGTGAGAGATTAGTCAAAACAGATTACATCCGAAATTTTTTTTCTGTTGTTTCAGAGACAGAAGGAGGATCGATGAGCGACAAGTGCATCAATAAGTGATCAGCAAATCCATGAGGGATTAAGTTTATCAATAAGTGATATGTGCATCAGTAAGTGATCAGCAAATCCATGAGTTTATCAATAAGTGATAAGTAGATCAATAAGTGATATGTGCATCAATAAGTGATCAGCAAATCCATGAGGGATTAAGTTTATCAATAAGTGATAAGTGCATCAATGAGTGAGAAGCGCAGAAATAAGCGATCAGTATATCAATAAGTGTTAAGTACATCAACAAGTGATAAGCCTATCAATAAGTGATCAGCAGATCAGTAAGTGATAGGCAACGCTACAAGCAAGAACTCAACCCATTCATCATGAGCTCATGAAAAAATTCATCTGATTCAGTAATTCAACGCCACAAGGACTTCACAACACTGAAATCAGTTCCGCGAAACTCGCGAAGTACGACGGACGATGTGAAACAAAACAGAAAACTCCAAATTTAATAAGTGGACCGAAATCGCGAGGCCCACTACGGAATTATCGAATAAGTTCTTAAGCTAATACTCCTGATTCTCCCAGTGAAATAAAAATTAAGAGACAGGAGCCGCATGGTAAAATTAAGACACGACACCTAGTTACGACTTTTATTGACCAATATTGTCACAAATCTCTAAATTTCTGAATTATTACTATGAAATTGCACAGTGTTGTATACGAAAATGTCTGACATGTATGTACCAACACAATAAGTACTGAATAATACAGTATTAGCACTCCCCCCCCCCCCCCGAAAAAAATTAATTTTTTTTTCCTCCCCGTTTTGCATGAGAACTCTTCAAAGATTCCTCGAAAATTCTAACACATAGGTTCATCGACCAACAACTAGGTCCACTTAACAATCATTCCACCCCAATAGAAAAATAGGATTCCGAATATGTATTCGAAAACTGAGGTTTACTATACGAGGTCTTTTACTCATGGAAATTTTAAAGATTATAAAATTAAGGGAATTTTTAGCATAACCTGAGATGTTTTTCCTCGTATCTTAGTGGGAAGTTTACTCCAGTAATCGCCAGCAAGTAGAAACATATAAGTTAATCAAATACTAAATTAAAACTAAAACTTAAGGAGATAGATCGTTACCCCAAGCAAGGAGTAGCCGACCTTATTTTTGAAAGGGTGTTGTAATTATTTTAAGAATTAGCACTTTCCGATATAAATATCGGTATCAATAATCTGTATCGGTATCGGTATCTAACGATACACAACCAATATTTCTTATCGATATAACATTAACTTATTAACTGCAACAGCCTTACGACATCCATTTATTATTACCAGAATAACATTAGCTATAGCTTAGCAGATGACACTCAGTGCACTTGGCCTCTGTCTCATGCACTTTAATTGCTGCCACATGTGGGCCCATCCAGATACTCAGTCAACATTAGTGGTCCGGCTCCTAAACCAATCAGCTCCTCCCTCAGCCTCAGCATCCAATCGCACATCGTCTGCTACACAAAAGAGCAGGATGCAGGCCCCCTTTAAAAACCCAGGATCCTGTAGATTTTCTCTCTCCCCCCGACTTTTTGGACACCAATTTCCACCAGCCACTGAGCCCGAGGAGCCGGAACCCCCACAGCATTGTTCAGAGTTAAGTAATAACGACGATCTCGGACTTAGCCGAATTTAAGGGAGCTTCCCTCCTTTAGAGACTAAGTTCGGGTTAGTGTTCGGAAAGGGCGCCTCTTTATATAAGAGCCTCCTTTCTTATTTCCCTTAGCCCCATTTAATTTAGAGTGCTTTAACGTTAGTTATTGAAGGTTTAACTTAATTTAACGGTGGGATAACCCCAACCCTAAATAATCGAATTAAATAGCTTTCGGACCGATATCTTGTGTGGACTCCCTTACTTTGCTCATTATTACTTTTATGTGCTGTAGTTAGAAACGATCACATTAGCGCCGGCCGGTACCAATTTATTATTACGTACCTCTGTTATCCTCATAACCCTAACAATCAGGAATTACGAGCGATTTACAGCATGAGCAATACCAAAACTTCTAGAACGATAACGCAAATTTCACTAGTGGCTGATGTAATTTATATGGAAGGATGATGGAATACATGTTGCAAAGAATCTAAAAATAGTAACATGAGGTAGTGAAAAATAACATCATGCCCATTCATCCAAAAAGTATAAAAGGAAAAGAGGAAATAACAATCATTGAGACTCCAGCTCCTGACCAAATTGCTGCTTCCTAGACCTGCTCCTTGTTGCTCATGCTCAGATCTCAACATCCGAATTTAAGTATCATTCCGATATATATATATATATTATATTATATATAATAATATATTATATATATTATTATATTATATTATATTTATATATATATGTATATAAATATATATATAATTATCATAACGTTAACCGAATATAGAATTTATCTATATCAAGCTCCTATACATATATATTCCATGAATCCAACCTGGCCCAACTTCCCGAATTATAATTGTGAATAAATTTATAGCATTATATTGCTGAATTATTAATATTAATTTATTCCTGGCTAAGATAAATAGCAGGATAATTGTAAAACCAACCACGTATTAAATCTAGTCGTAAAGAAAACTAACTATCGTCTTCATTGTGTTTATAGTAATTTTAAGATAGAATTATAGTGCGAATATTGTTCATTCTTGACTTATGATTATGGTTGGTAAAACAGCCCAACTAAAGTCATAACAGAATCTCGTGGCACAATGTAATTGTTGCAGAATCAAGGTGGAGGGAACAAACTAGTATACAACAATGCAAAAACTGCACTGATCCATTGTTGATTCTACATAGTAATTAAGTGATCAATTCTCCTATAAAATAAATGGACAAGCCTTTGCCACGTTCAGCGCTTGAAACAATAGAAAGCAAAACTGGAGCCATCGTTCGGGAATGGTCTGTGCTGGTATGGCGCGCCAATACTTTCCAAGTTTATTGTTGACCGAACGTGGTTAAATACGATGATCAAATGTTATTATTTCATTAAATTACGTCGAGAAAGCTATAAAGTAGCAACGATGTTTTAATATGCCGTATTTTGTAACTAATTTTTGGACGCAAGACCGTCTGTATCCGGCTCCGTTCCAGAGTTAAAAAAGACGATGAACGGACAGACAGACGGACAAAGTCGTTGCTATAGTCGTCTCAACCGCTTTCAACACAGAAGACTAAAAAACTGTCTCCCCGCTCCCTTTTTTTGTTTTAGAAAAAGGCTCGAGAAACAACTTTTTTTAAAATGGTCTAATATGCACTTATATTCTACTGAAAAAAGTGACATCATATCAGAAAAATAAAGCTGGTAAAAGCGTAACCCATTAAAGAATGATTTGGCATTTCAAAGAAGTGATATCAACCGACCAAAAAATTTGCAAAGTTAATTTCACCAATTAATACTTCAGACGCTACAGAAAAAACTTAACCTTTGGTAGCAATGGTCAAGTTTTTCATTTAACCTTTGAACTAATAATCAGTGACGATTGAAGGCAAAGGGACCAATCATGTTTTGCCGTAGAAAATAGTGATATCAGAGCCAAAATGGCTGCCACCAAGTTTGTGGACTGAACCGTGATCACCGAAGCTATATTTATTTAAACCTGATTTTTCATAATTAAATAAATTCTCTTTACCTAAAGTTTTGAATTACAACAGTCTTCAAGACAGTGATTGTTTAATGAGATTTCAACTAAAATCTCATTAAACAAGGACAGTATAGGCTATCTGTTCAGTTTATTGATCAGTATGTATTCAAGAATAAGTTGTAACGTGGAGTGTGATACGAAATACGCTATTAAAAGTATTTTAAGGAATTTCCGTACAGGACACATTTTTCATAGTTGGAACGTTTGTTTTTAAGTCATTAACAGTAAATAAGGCGGATCGTCCTTGCCATACTGTTGAGTATATCCCGCTTACTACCATGGTAGAAGGTAGAGGAAGAGAGGGTGTTATCGAGGAACAGGGGTATTACCGGTGAGAATTTTTGTTTTCTTTCCGCAAAACGAGGACCATGGTCGACTTACACAGAAAAGACCCCGGCAAATCGAAAGCAAAACCGAAATACACTGAGAATTTTCGTTTTCTTTGCACTAAATGAGGACCATGGTCGGATTACACTGGGAAGACCCCGGCTCATTGAAACCGAAACCGACAGCGGACCTCCTCCTTCAGTAATTATACAGAACGAAGCTTTTATCAATGAGCGCGGACAAACAAACCACAGATCTGTACAGTATATCTCACTTAGAGGATGCTGCTTTGTTTTATGCCCTTATTAGGGAAATGACGTCAGCTTCATTAATCGTCGGGTTTTTACAGAAACACCACAAAGCTGTTTCTTGGTTAAGATTCGTTGAATTTGGCGTATCAGCAACATAAAAATGACGTTAGGCCTAATACGAAATGCCAATGCCGAAGCGAACGAAATTACAGGTTGGTTAATGAAATGCGATGATGGAATGGCGTTAGCTTCGTTAATCGTCAGGTTTTTCCGGCAACACGAAGCTGCTTATACATTTCATTTGGCGTATCAACAACATAAAAATGAGGTTAGGCCTAATACGAAATGCCAATGCCGTAGCAAACGAAATTACAGGTTGATTGAATGAAGTGCGATGGTGAATAGTAATGCTATGCCAGATAAGAGTTAAACATGGTAAACAAAACATAAAAGGTAAACATTATAAACAAAACTAAACACCGTAAACCAAAATTACTTCGTATATCAAAATCGAGATTGTAAATCGAAACCGAATCCCTAACACGAAATTCCTTCAGAAAATCGTTTAGGGAAAAGAAAACAAAAATTCTCAACCGAATTCCACTCGTGCTTGTATTAAATGTATAATTTGGGTGTTTTAGCACTCTACTCTTTTCCAACAAATTTCCCTCGACCTTCGGTCTCGGGAAATTAAAACTGCAAAGGAGTTTTGTGCTAAAACACCCAAATTGTCGATTTAATACAAGCACTCGTGGTATTATAACTGATAATTCCCCGGCAAATCGAAAGTGAAACCCTAAAACGAAATCACTTCAGAAAATCGTTTTGCGGAAAGAAAAACAAAAATTCTCTAACCGAATTCCACTTGTGCTTCTATGAAATTTATAATTTGTGCGTTTTAGCACTCAACTCCTTTCCAAACAAATTTCACCTGGAAAATTAAATTGCTGAAATTAAATCTGGAAAGGAGTTTCGTTCTAAAACATACAAATTATCGATTTCATAGAAGCACTCGTGGTATTATAGCCGATAACACCTCTTCCTTGGTAATAACCCGCTTCCTCGATAACACCCCTTCTTCCTGTTCATTTTACGCATGCGCAACTTGCC
>JAHWFP010113788.1:41527-61849 GCA_023313725.1 Lithobius niger
GTATAATTATACAATTACGATTTATAAAAATATAATTGTTTGTTTTATTTTATACATATATATATATAATTGTATATACATATAAAATAAGGAGTACCTCTTAAAACTGCATATAACTGATTATATATATAAAATAAGGGGTACTTTTTAAAATGCTGCAGCTGCAGCATTTTAAGAAGTACCCCTTATTTTCAGGGTGCTAAATTTGGCCTTAGCATCCTGAATGAAAGGTCTCTGCCCCTCCCCCTAACTATATTAGTAATTCATAAATTTATCTGATTAAACGTAAAGATATGGAACGAATGCAAAATTACAGCTCTGTACCATCAGATTTGGGAAACAGATTAAAGCAAATATGGCAAAAATCACAAATCCAATTAAAATTACTGAAACTCTTACACGTGATTGAAATTCAACACTGGCTGATGTACAAGCTACAGTTAGCAGCTTTTGGGGTTGGAGGGTACTCTTTGGTTGTCCAAAACTTGAAGAACAATTTTGTCAATTTTCACATTAATTTTTGCCAGATTAATACATTTTTCGCTTCTTTATCATTTTGATAGTATTTTTTTCTGGCATTGCTGATGCCGATTCATCTGTCCAACTCCTTCTTTCCGATGAAACTTCTAACTAAACACATTTGACTTTTCCTCATGATGTCAAAGTTTTACTCTTTTAGAAAGTCAAGTTAGAAACCAGCCTTTAAGAATTAATTCCTGGCCAATAAACAGAAAGAAAGAGTAGGGCAGATGAATCGGCGCAATCTATTGGTAGGAAAGTTGAACAAAATTACAAAGTATGAAAAAATGTGCTAGACTAGCTGCTTGAACATGATGATCTGGTCATCAACTGGAAAAGTGTACCCTGGCAAAGACTCTCCAAAGTCAATGCCAGCCAGTTCGGTTTTGTGAAGGAATCTATTCTGGGCTCACCCCCTACTATGAACCAGCAAGTTTCCTGGTCCAAACCCTGTGTTTTCCCCTCCTGTTAAGAGAATTCTTTTACTGCTTCTAAAAAGCCAAGTTAATGTATTTCTTGTAGCCCAGCTTAAAAAGCTACAGAATTATATCAGGATGGGTTTTCAATTACAAGCAATTAACGTCTAATTATCGTTTGAATATGGGAAATCTTCATCAGAACTGTCAGGAGTTATGCTTAATGCCAATGCGGAATAATTTACACTAATAAATCAGATAATAAACAATGATGGATTCCAGGGGGGTCCATTTCGGAGCAATGAGCAATGCAATAATTCAACAACTGTGATCCTTTTCTGCAACACAATACTGAAGACATTCCACTAATACTGTTAAGTTTCTATGATCTTTATGAACAGAACCACACACGTATGAATCCATAATGCAATACAGCAACAATGTCAATATACACCTAATTAAATATTGAGTCATCAAGTGAATTTTAAACCCTGAATTTAATAACGCCAGATTGTTGTCAAGTTACACGTTATATTATTATGCCAAATATGATCAGAATAGCAACAATCTAATTGTACACCAATCAATAAATATTATAGAATGTTCATCAACTATAGGCCTTTATGTATTGGATTTCGGGAGTGTAACCAAGAATGAGCTAATGGAGCTGTGGCACATGTTATACTATTTAAGTATTGGTTGCATTAACGCTGAGATATAGCATCCTTCAGTGGTCTCATACTGTTAATATTAGTTATGGTATTACAGCAAGATTACTTAAGTTACTAGCCAACTATTGACTCCTTGCGACAGAAGTCACCTGCTATGGTTCAGCCTAGCAACTCTCTATTGGGTTTTGGAGCTGGGTTGAAATTGGAGCACTGTCAGATTATAGCCAAGACTCGACTTGTCACCAGATGTGGTAGCTTGAGCTGCTCAAGTTTATATAAGAACATAATCCCATCGTTTCACATTCTCAAGTCGTTATCCACACTTAACCAATGCCATTCCATCATATGTAGGTATCTGCAGTATTTTATTCAATGCACGCAGCATTGTAAAAAAACAGGGTACCTTAGCTTCTTTTTTTGCATCTGAGACCTATGACCTTATTATCATTGAGACTTGGCTGACGCCCAGCATTACTGACTTTATGGTACTTGGCAACTCACCATACAGTCTTCTTCCAAAAGACCGTGGATCACTTGGAGGTGTCTTGGCAGTTCCTTATAAGTTGGACCTGCATGTGCTATGTGACACTATCGCGACAGAGGTAGAGGCTTTTAATGTTTTAATACCACACTCTTAACCTTAACTTTATTCTTTGTTACTTGCCTAACAGCTTTTGCGATTCCTCAGTTATTGAACTGTCTGATTATTTTCATTAATGATAGTATGATGAGATTATGAGATTAATGAGAGTACGGAGAGTTCGACAACATCATTTTGGGTGACTTTAATTTGTCATTCGCCGACTTAAACCTCTTCTCTGCCAGAGACAGACAGAGACGTCAGGAAGGATAAAAGTTGGAGGGGCGTAAACCATAAATTTACCGACTCCATCTAGCCAAAAAATTACGTAATTTGTCCGAGTGATTTGCAGACTGGCCAAAAATTATGTAATTTTGCCAACTTGATTTGCTGGTGACACCCCCCCCTCCCCATAAAAATGTCCCTGGAGACAGACAGCACCCGGTTTTCATTGACCAAATCAAGCCTTTGGGCCTAAACTAGTTCGTCAGCAACCCTACAAAGAGAAGCAAAATCCTAGCTCTTATATTTTGTGATAACGAGCGACAGATTTTCGATGTGAATCTCTATGATCATTTTGGCAAACGTGACCATTATATGTTCAACTTTCGGTTGAATGCCTCTATTTAAGAAATGTGAACATTCCTTTACCCACCGAAAAAATCGATTTCATTCTTCTTCGTTCCATTCTGAGCATTACAAATCGGAATACCATCATTCCTACTCACTCTGAAAATGTTGATCTTGTTTGGACTCGTTTTCACGAGTATCTTGCCCATTGTTCGAACAATTGCTCATGGTAAAAAAAAAAATTCCAGGCTTCTGTAGAAAACACCTAGTGCAGCAAACCTTGCTGTGTTTAACACCATTCGCACACTTTACGCCACTTTTCCTAATAATTGGTTGCTAATGGTTAAATGGCAATTGATTTCATCAGTGACGACACCCAAAAGGCATTAAATCAATTCTTTGTGTCTAATGGAACGTCAATTTTGGCACTGCTTCGGTAAAAAATTACTAAACAACCTGAATCAGAGCCACACAGAGGGGACTGATGGTTTTTCAGCCTACTACTATAAACACCCCACTTACCCTCATTTTTAATCTCTCTTTCCAATACGGCATTCTACCCAAGTTCTGGTGCACTGCAAACATTGTTCCAGTGTTGAAGAAGGATCCTACAGACCTCGAAACTATCGACTAATCGCACTTACTGCGGCACACTTCAAGGTTATGCAGTCTACTGTTAAAACCTTTATGCAGACTTGCCTTTATAAAAATGATAGTTTTAGTAGCGACCAATATGGTTTTCTTTCAAGCTGTTCGTCGACTTGCCAGTTGCTGGCTGAATTGATCTGTGGACTAACGCCCTTGATATCGGCATACAGACCGATGTCATTTATTTTGATTTTCAGTAGGCCTTAGAGTCGGTAATACACTCAAAGCTGATCGTAAAACTCGAATGTATGGGTTGATGGGTTTGCGTGTGCTACGTTTTGGATAAACTACTGCTCAGAGTCACTAGGGGTCCTTATAAATGGCTCAACCTCCTTCTATAGTGCAAACTGCTACCATCGGGCAAGATTCTGCTTTGTTCCAACACAGTATGTGGTGCTGAATGGGTATTGGGTGCTTGAATTTTTCAAAATCATGTTTCAGTCGGATGAAGGCCACTGCGAGGGTAAACTGGCTCTGTAAAGCCAGCTGATTGGGTGAGAATTCAAGCGAGCGAGTCGTTTTGAAAGGCAAACCTCGCCATAGCGTAGCATCTCATCCACACGCCAACATTGGGGTTTACGACTCTGAAACCTGTAAGCCCCCTGTGTGTGACTGTTCTTATTTTGGTTCAGTTGATGGTAACTGTGGCCTTGTGAGCAGTTTTACATCTGATTGCACGGATCCCTGTGTTAATATTGGCAAACCTGCCTCGCCCCCACTATTGTGCTCCATATTAGAACGAACTGAGGCGGGCGGCAAACCCTGCTATGGCAAAATTGAACAATTATGCATTGATAACGTTACACACGGAAGTGAAACTTGCTCTTTCGAATTAAATTATGGAAACTGTGGTTCAGCGTGTGCTCCTTTGAACTGTGTGAGTCCTGGTGCTACTGGAAATATTTTTGCCTTATCCCCCTCTTTCCCCCGTATCCGGCCGCATTCAACTATGGACTTTACACTTCCTGACGGAACGGCCGATCCGCCTTCAGCCGAACTTGCCGTGCAGTTTGACTGTCACCCACCATAGTGTCACACTTCACAGGTGGATGTCTTGTTTGTGAAGGTGTCACATACCAAAAAAAAAAGAAGATAACAAAATACAGTGACCCAGAACTTTCAAATATTTTGTCAACTGGTGACTCGTTTAGCCCATCCTGCAGTACTGCCTTTAAACCACCCTGCAGTTTTTTAAACAAGCGCATAACCAAAACGCCCCTGCCTGAAAGATCTGGTGGGACAGGACTGAATCGTACTGAAGTTGCCCCACTGTGCTTTAACATGTCTGAGACCACTACTGAGAGCCAGAACTTGAGCCAGAGCTTGATGCAGAACAAAAACATCACACGTCATTGTTCTGCATCAAGCGTTCTGAAACCTGCGAATGTGGATGTTACCAAACTAACGGAGCAATAATCAACAGCCGAAATGATGAGACTTGAGAACGAACTGAATATAAGTGCCCTGTCTGTTAAGCTTGATCAAATGCACAACAACATAAATGGCACACTTACTTTAACAGATAACAAATTCTCAAATCATCACCATGATGTGGGCAAACTGGCCGCAAAACTTCCCGATTTTTCTTTATGTGATCCATCTATGGCTACTGGGGAAATAAGACAAATAAATAGAAAAAAAATAGAAAGAAAAAAACTGACGAGACTGACAAAACCGAAGGTCTATCTAGGTTTGAAAGCTTAATCATTAGAACCTTGGATGAACATTACCTGCCTATGCAGACCAACGCATTCGTTCGAGACAGTGATTGAAACCTCAATACTCAAACAGACTGAGATGTTACTCAGACTTATCGATGCAAAGGTTGCACTCCGCTATTATTAGGGAAGATACTAAACCATAAGTAGTGATGCTCATAAACTTAAGATAACGATTTTCCTTTCAAATCCAACCGGGGGACCACTAGAGGTGCTATCCTTTCATCTGGATCTCATACGTTCCCGACCTGCATTAGCTCAGGGAAATGGGAAACACTTTCGGCTTACCAGATACGATAACAGTGTGACAGAAGAACATGAAACCAAAACAGCCTAGTCACCAAGAGTTGTCAGGTAAACACACTCACATAAAAGGTGTTAAGCCCTCAATGATGAATGACCGCCTCCCACCTTACAAACCCCGTGACGGGAAAAAAATGAAAAATCAACTTTTGATTTTGATAAAATAATTGACGTCATTCAAAAAAAAAAACTTGGCCTGCCTTTCTAAGGTAGCCGGCCCCCATAATTGATGGCTCGAAAACAGGTTGGAGGTGTAAAGCCAATAGTGGAAAAAGGCATACAAAACATATTTTGTATGGTGACTCCCACATTCGTGCCCTGGATGGTAACAAAATCTTCACAACCTCAACAAACTGGTTAATTCCCGAACCCTCGATTCAACATCTCATATATCGGGTTCCCAGCATCTTTCAAAGGTCAAAAGAAAAAGTTTATATAACTATTTGCGGGATCGTACGACATTAGATTTGATAACCCTGAAGATATCCTACATCATATCTTTATTCTTTGGAACAAAATCAATGAACTGATGCCAAATGCAAGGCTGGCAGCCGTGGGCCTTTTTCCCAGGTTACACAAACACTACTATGAGGAGGACATGCCTATACAAGATACAAACTCCTTGTTGCGCCTTTTATGCATAGAGAAAAATTACAACTATGTCTCCATGGATGAACTGATACTGAAGAATCATACCCTTCTAGCAACAGATGATATAACATCTTACTCGTAAGGGAAAATTTGCCATCCTAAATGTGTTACAAAATGTTTTGTTTAAATGCCCGTTAAACTAAATTGTATAACAGGGACCTTAATGACGAGAAAGGTCCAGTGCCCATCAGACGCAGCTCCGGATCCAAGTAAACCATCCAAGTTTACCACGGGAAGTCTTAAATGTTTGCTCGCAAATGCCAGAAGCCAAATTGCAAATCTTGGCGACTTTCACCATCTTTTATCTAAAAATAGTTTTACCCTTTTTTTTGTAGTTGAGACATGGTTGACAGCCTCTTTTACAGATGAAATTGTTCTTGGTACAAACCAGTACTGTATTTTTCGAGGAGATCGTGGCTCCAAGACCGGGGGTTGGGGGGGGGGGGGGGTTTGTTTGGTATATCGACAGGAGCAAAGTATCTCCCTCAGATATATTTCTCAGGATGTTGAGGTGTTGGTAGTTACATTGATGCTGTCGGGGACAAGGTGTATTTTATGTTATTGCCTGATGGCTTCAATGACTCTGCCCTTCATTCAATGTCAAAGTTTATAGTTTCAGAGCAGGGAGAATTCCTGTGGTTAGTACTCGGAGACTTCAACCTGTCTACTGCAAATTGGGAAACCGGAAGAGCTTCAAGTGCAATGCAGCCGAATTTCTTGGGTGACCTTCAGCTAGTTACGGAGCCCACTAGGGGCACATGAATCTTCGACCTTATTTTTCCAAGTGATGAGAAGTTGGTTTTTGATATAGTAATCGACAAAAACCTGGGTTTCACTGACCATCATATGGTCAGTTTCAACATGAATATATACCTAAAACATCATCTGATACGGCAAATTCGAAAATTAAGCTAAAAAAAATTAGACTATCAAACTCTATCTCATATTCTGTCTAAATCTGATTGATGCTCCACGGTTGAATGTTGTGATAATACAGAGGACGCATGGTTAAACTTTCATACCATCCTCATTCCCCACAAATGCCTTACATCACTGCAGTACCACCTTGACGTATCACAGCACAAAAAACAAATCGTCACCTGAGGTCATGAAGCTGTCAAGAAAGAAACTTGAGGCATGGAAACGCTATAGGAAAAGCAGATCTCCCGAAAATTTTCAAAAATTTAATGATCTTCGAAAGGTGTACTCTATATAGCAGTTAAAAATCATAAGCTGTCACGTGAAAGAAAACCTTTATCAGAAGGCTCCAATACAAACCTGTTTCGTTTTTACTGGTCACAGACTTCCACCAGGTACCCCATTCTGCCTATTCAGGAGAATGGTGTTTTTATTTACCAGTCTGGACTTGAAGGCGGCATTTTTTTAATGCCTGGTTTACTTCGAACGCGATTGTTGATAACAACAAGCCGTGCAACATAAACTACTGTGTACCACCACTGACTGGGTGTGGTGCCTTATCTGTCTTGAAGCCGAGTCACGCGGTGGGTGCCGATGGATTTTCAACATATTTTTATCGTGAAATCAAATATTTATCTACAAACTTTTAACGTTCATTTTTAAACTATCACTTGATACAGGTACTTTGCCTGCTGTTTGGCTTAAACTTGTGCCAATTTTTAAAAAAGGGGAACACCGTTGATCCAGGTAACTACTGGCCAATCTCAATAACTTCGATCCCCTGCAGGATAATGGAACCTATTATCCAAGAGAACATGCTCACCCTGGTTGACAAGCACCAACTGATCAAACCTGACCAGTTTGGTTTCATGCCTGGAAGATCAACAACGCTGCACCTTCTCAAATCATTGAATGTCTGGACGGAGACACTCGACATTGGCCTGTCAATAGATGTTATTTTATTTGATTCTAAGAAGGCCTTTGACTCGGTGGTACACCGTAGGCTTCTTGTTAAACTGGAATCTGCGGGGTTCGGGGGCTTCTTAACTGGTAGAACCCAATATGTAGTGGTTGATGACACCTCTTCACCTCCTCTCGAGGTTATCAGCAGCATCCCTCAGGGCTCTGTCCTCGGCCCCCTTGACCTATCTGAAACAAGTTTCTAAAACTTGTGAACAGAGTTAATTTGATGATGACATTCTTTGTCATGTCGCTATATTAAATTCTGCCAGCATGGATACCTTACAGGGAGAGATCAGTGGCGTAACGTACAGGTAGGCTAGGTAAGCATTGCTTACGGGCCCCTGCACCTCCGAGGCCCGCCAGGCATCGAAATAGGGAGATGGACAATATCGTTGAGATTTTTGCATTGAGAAAAGCATGCCGAAAGTAGTGAACTAACTACGGTATGTAAATTTCATGTTCAAAGTCATAAGCAAGTCCAAGTTCGCATTTAACAAGTGTAATAATGTAGCTAATAGCAAAGCTTACAATACATATTTCGACAGTTAAGTTGTCTAAAAAATACCACACAGACATTATTTTTTATAAAGTTTTTCAAACATTATTGTTTGTTTGCATTACGAAGTAGTTTTTCTTGGCTGAAAAGTTGTTGATTGTTCAGGTAACGCAAACAAACAATGTACAGTATGTGTATCATTTGGAACAATACAGTCGAAAAGGTCCCCGCTTGGGGGGGGGGGGGAGGACCCGACCATAAATTTTGCCTATGGACCCAGAGACACTTTGTTACGCCACTGGGAGAGATAAATGGAATTTTCGATTGGTCAACTGAATGGCAGCTGCCGATTGCACTTACTTTCCACATCAGATCCTCTAAACCTAAACATGCATACTTGATTGTTTTAACCTGCCTGCCATCTATGAGGTTAAGAGCTTGGGAATTATTCTTAGCTCTACCCTTAAACAATTCGTACATTGCGACTATATTGTAAAATCAGCTCTCGGCAGACTCCATGTCATAAAGCGTGTATTCGCTTCTGGTAATATCAAGATTCTGGTCTCCGCATTTAATGTTTATGTGAGACTAATCCTGGAGTACGCCAGCTCGGTGTGGTCTCCGTGCCTCCTGGGGGGTCATTGACCACAATGAGTCCATTCAGCGCTGCTTTACAAGATCGTTGGCAGGTCTGAAAAACATGATGTACCTGGCTAGTTTGGAGCTACTTAAACTGGATACCCTCGAGCTGAGAAGTCTTAGGGCTGATTTGGTGTTAACCTTTAGGATTATTCGATGTCCCTTTTTTTGAGTTATCGACGGTGCATCAAAGTACGGCCATTCACTCAACTTGTGAAGCCTTTGACAAGGTTGGTTGCTCGCTCTTCCTTTTTTGCTGTGCTAGTTGTTGCTCCATGGAATGCTCTTCCCTCTGAGCTGGTTCTATCTACATCCATTCAGAGTTTTAAATGCGGACTTGACAGGTTGGATCTCCCAAAGTTCTTGATGAGGCCGGAGCTCTGTCCGACTTTCCCATTTGCCCACAAGTAAATTAGGTGGGATTGGTATCAGTGGCCCAGGCCCTGCCGTTTCCCTTTGCACTATAATGGGTGCGAATAACCATTTATTATTATTATTATTATTATATCTCAAGTGGGGTGCCATACGGATCAGCCCTGGGTCCGCTCTTGCTCATTTATTTAAATGACCTTGACTGTTCCCACAATGCTTCTCACCACTTCAAGTTTGCCGATGACCTGAAGTTGTACCGGCATCCTCCAGAAGGTTTGTCCGACTGTTTGTCGCTATCTGCTGACATTGGGGTTCTGGAATGGAGTGTCGAATGGCAACTGCCACTCGTTTTACAAAGTACCAGACACTGCATGTTGAACCTGACCAATATAATTTTCACTATACTCTGGGGAATACGTAACTACCAACTGTCTGGGGAATACGTAACTACCAAATGCTTTTCGCAAGTTGGCAATTGTAAATCGCTGTTTCACATCTGGTAGCATCCCAATGAAGGTCTAGTCTTTCTGGGTCTTTGTACGACCTGGCCTGGAGTACGCGAACCAGGCGTGGTCCCCTCCTCATTCTTGGGTGATATTGATATTGATAAAGTAAAACGAGTGGTTCTACTTTCACAAAAAGGTTACCTGGCTTCAAATACCTTCCCTACGATGTTCGCTTAGAGCGCATGGGCTTGGAGTCGCTAAAGTTGCGCCGTCTTTGAGCAGACCTCCTTCTTATCTACTGTATTGCCCACGGGATCCTTTCCATTGAATTACCCTTTTTTTTTAGCTTGCATCGTACAGGCCTACCCGCAGGCATTCCCTAAAGCTAGTGGTCCAGCAGACTCGTACAGAGTGTCAAAAACGTTTCTTCTCATTTTGGGTCACATCCGTCTGGCATTCTCTTCCCGAGAAAGCTGTCTCAGCCCGTCGCCCCCAGCACTTCAAGACCCTACTCAAGGCCTGCAATTTGTAGAATTTTCTTAAATGTAAGATCTTTCGCTGGCTATAGTTAACTCGGGACCAGTATAAGTGCAGCCGCCCTTCTGTCTTCCTAGTCACTCTCGTGGCTAAACCAGTATTATAATTATAATAATGAATCGTCGGCTATATAAATCCATCTGAGCTGTCAAGATTGACAATGGGCTTGTCCAAGTGACAGCCAACTTGAAGTGCCCTAGAAGCAGTTACCCATTAACTGCAACATCCCCTACTCTCTTAACAAAAAGGTTCTACCGTAACAACTGCGCCAAATACGGGGGCAAGCTGAGGGCTCTTACATAATCCAAGGTGCAGTATGCTCTAGTTATAAAAAAGCACCAAGCTATGGGCGGTGGCCGGCCTGCCCCAATAAAGTTAAAAGGGTCCTAACACTTAAAAGGGTCCTAACACTGGCAAGGTATGGCATCCAATTATGTATTGAAAAGTTTTGTTTGCAACTGTCGGTTGTATTTAAAAACTTTTCCTAATTGATGATTTTGTTTTTGTCAAGTTTCTTCTTTTCAATCTCAGGTCACCAAGACACGGATGATATTGATCTCTAGATGGCATCTTCGTGCATTTGTGTTTGTTTATGTGTCTCGTGTCGCCTATATAGCCTGTAGCCTATGGCCTGTAGCCTATATAGCCTGTGTCTCGTGTCGCCTATATAGCCTTGATCCCACGAGAATTGTCGAAGGACAACAGCCATCTACGTTGGACATTGTATTCACCTCGGAATATGTTTATGGCTCTGGACAGTGTTCACTCCCCTCTCTGGGGAAGGCAGATCACCAGGATCTCTGGATGGTGCAGTATTCAACCATTAAGGAACCTTCTTCACACACCATAGGGGATACAATCAAACAGAGTGTGAAAAGAAACTTTTTCAAGGCTGACTACGGGGCTATCAACAAGGAGCTGTCAAATGTTAAGTGGACCTTGATCTTTCCCTCAGACGCGGACATTGCTGAAGATTGGAGGAAATTCCAGGAACTTGTTCACTTGCTGATTGCTTCATTTGTCCCTGAAAGCATTCCTACGCATCGAAGTACAAGTAACCTTCCGAGGAGCATTTTGGATGGTATTAGGCTGAAACGGAAACTTTGGCGGAGATTTACTAAGACCAAACGTTTAGAGGACTTCAGCAAATGTAGAGAGCAAAGCAATAGGGTCGTGGAACAGCTGCGCTCAAACAAGCGGGATCAGCTCCATGTCGTCATAAAGGACATCAAAAGCAACCCTAAGAGATTTTTTGGCTACCTTAACAGTAAAAAGGAAGTGAAATCGACCACCATCAGTCTGGTGAATTCACAGGGCCACACTATTCAAGATGGGAAAGCAGTAGCAAATGAGTTCGGCATCAAATTCCAGACGGTCTTTCATGCTAAGGCTGCACCTGTCCTGGTACATGGGCCACTGCGCGAGACCTGTATCTCCAAATCAACGAGGCTTGCTGCACTGAAACAAGGCAAGTGGACCAGACGGCATCCCCAACAAATTTTTAAAAGAATGTGCATAGAAGCTAGCAGAGCCATTGGCCATGCTTCAATCAAAGTCCTTCAGTCACGGCCACGTACCGCAAGACTGGAAAAGGGCCAACATCATGCCCATCTACAAAAAGAAAGGATCCAGGCTTTCAGCACTGAACTACGTTCCAGTGAGTCTTCTCCCTTGTGTAAGTTAGATTTGTGAAAGGGTCTTTTTGGCCGAACTTAATCAGGAACTTGATGAACTTGGCATATCTGACAACACTCAACATGGCTTTGTGCCCGGTAGGTCGTGCATGACAAACCACCTTATTGCTAGAAACCAATGGACGAAGGCAGTCGATGAGGGTAGGGCGGTCGACATCTTCTTGGCTGATGTTGAAAAGGCCTTCGATACGGCGGTACATGGTATCCTTATCAACGACCTGTGCTCCCGCGGGGTTAGTGTTGAAAAGTTTAGATGGGTCTCCAGCTTTTTAGAAGACAGAGGGCAGAGAGTTATCGCCAATGGGGAAGCTTCTGAATGGTCCCCTGTTACTTCTGGTGTGCCACAAGGCTCAGTGCTCGGCCCGAAGCTGTTTGCCCTTTACACAAGTGAATCACATGCAGCGCTCCAGGGCGACTGCTGCAAGTTTGCAGATGATGTCAAAGACTCTGAAAAGATCGACGAAAAGAGCAATGCCAACCTGCTTCAAAATGATATCAATCTTCTTCAAGCCTGGTACACCGCCAATGGAATGAGGCTCCACCCTGAAAAGAGTTTTGTTATGCATATGGGGCATAAAAACATGAATAAGCCTTATCATCTGGACCATTCAAGACTCAAGGCTACCGACCAAATCAAGGATCTGGGCGTTATTATGGAGGCTGATCTGTCTGTAAGCAAGCAATGTGCTGCTGCTAAGACCAAGCGAATGGCTGGTTTCCTCTACAGACATCTACCCAGGCTTTCTCCTGAAACCTTTGCTCGAGTTCATAAGGTTCTCATCCGGCCACTTGTGGAGTTCTCCAGTGCAGCATGGACTCCCTGGTTACAGCGACACATTCAGTTGTTGGAGAGCGCGCTGAGACTTGCTTCGCATGTACTCATGAAGGACAAGGTGGGCTACGAGGAGCGGTTGAGGCTGTCCAGGCTGCCAACTCTGGAACAGAGATGAAAGAGAGGCATGCTTATTGAGTGCTTCAAAAGTCTCAAGAGACATTACAGACTGGACCCAAACGAGCTCTTTACGATGGCCACCACCACCAACTTAAGAGGGAACTCCCTCAATCTACACAAGCCACACAGTAGACTTAATGCACGGAAATATTTTTTCTCTGTTGCCGTTATCGATGAGTGGAACAATCTTCCAGATGATCTGTGTAGGGCCAGCTCAACTAACTACTTCAAGGCAATGTTGGACAGGCACATGGCGCAGCATTAACTCCCCCACGGGGCATGGCTACAAGTCACGGACTTTGCCGTATTATGAACTAAACTAAACTCAATTCAACTAGGCTCTTTGCATCTCCTCTACGAGTGTTCAAGTACAATCACTTTCTAAAACCTTGTACCCCTTATAATCCTCAGATTCGTTGCGTTATTCCAATTGGCTATTAGGCTACTAAATAATGCAACGTTATAACAACAATAATTAATGAGTGTATGTGTACACATGAATATTCATGAGCCTAGTTTACATATTAATTAGTGGTCTAATTCAACTAAATTAATGAAAAACTTAATTCTTCTGGCCCAGCCTGGGCCTGCTAAAAATTGTTTCTTTTGCCTAAGGAAAACATTGATTACCTGTGAATTTTGCATTCAATTCTCGCAATGCTGCGTTTCCCTAGAGGCTTTTCGGTTCTCTGTAGCCGCCAGCATTGTAACCTGATTCACATGCGTGTGCACAACCATCCTCTATAAAAGCGCTTTCGCGCGACCAGTTGGTATCACTCATTTTTGTCGATACGTCAACTGGTGACTTAAGAGGGGAGGTAGGATGGGTTTGGTTTTGTACGTTTTCCTTAGGCAAAAGAAACAATTTTTAGCCTGCCCGGCCTGAGGGGCCGGAAAAATTAAGTTTCTTATTGCCGAAGCAGGAAAACATACATAACCTGTTAATTTTGCATTAACAGACCTAGACCTCGTCAAATTAAGGTGGCGGGCGCCGCGCTGACGGGTCCCCTACTGTTACGAGCTGGCTGTCCCCCAAAATGTTTCACGAACTTCGCACTTTATTCAGAAAAATTAAAGGTTCTCAGGAATTTGGATCCCTTTCGTAAAATGTGGTGGCCGTGAAAAGGACCGCTTGTTTAGAGATGAGGGTCGTGCTTCCGTCTTGATGGTGGACTTGCTTCAACATCTTGAGTGCTTAAGGGAGGTTGACGACAGATCTGGCTGCAACAATGGGGCCGAGACGGTCAGTCCCGCAGCTAGTTTTTTCCAAGGAAGGGTGCAAGGACAAAATTATGGGCCCCTCATCAACAAGTAAACAAATTTAGGGACAAAGTGACTCCCAACCCCAACCAAAAGTGTGGAGAATTTTGCCTTATTTGGGCCCCCAACTGGTGAATTTTGGGCCCCCTGCCTCCTGGGCCCGGGTGCAAGCCCAGGAGGCATGGGGCCCAAAATTCACCAGTTACACCACCCCTAATTGCGGCACTGGAGACGGTGTACTCTATTGGCTTTCTTCGTCATATCTCTGAGGTAGTGTGATATGAAGACGGAAGTACTTCACCATGAAGCAGCTGTCAGGATGTCTTGAACAGGAACGACGTTGTGGCATGCCCATGATGTGGAAATTGCCCTTAACTCATGCTCTGTCACTCGCATGCCGTGGTCAGCGCTGCTTATGTTTTGGTCTTCGTAAGCGCTGATAATGGTTTTCCTGATGCATTGTGCATTGATTGCCGCCAAAGTATCGCCGAAATTTTACTCAACTGATAGAAAAAGTAGGTTTCTGCCTTTCCGTAGCTCAGTGTTTTCAGTTCTTGCTAAGTAGAAACGTAGTGCACGTACTGGACATAAAGAGGCATTCAGGTTCATCACCAACTATCTTTGTTAAAGCCGGGATGATGATTGGTTTCAAAGGTTTGCAGGGTTTTTGGGTTTTGGCTCTAAAATTGGCTCTTGGTGTTAGAGTTACGGATGAGTTGTCAGGTGCTAAGGCACAGTAGGCTGGGTCGGCCGATAAGGCTTTTATTTTGCTACATCGCAGGCTTACTGCCAGGGTCAATAAGAAGACTGTTTTCTGGGTTAGCAAGAGAAGTGAACAGTTTTGCATTGGTTGGTAAGGAGCTTTCATCAGGGATTGGAGTACAATTGAAAGGTCCCAGCCCAGAAAGATGTGTCTGGTTGCCGGACGTTCCATTTCGAAGGACTTTATAAGGGAAGTGATTTGATAATAGTCGAGAAGGTTCATGCTGCCTGCAGCTTTAAATACAAAGTTTAAAGCAGAATGGTAAACAAGTATAGTTGAGCCTTTTAATCCTTCCTTGAAGAGATCATTAAGAAACTTCAAGAGGTCACCAATTTTGACCAGTGGCTATCGTAGATTTTGTTTGTTGAATTTCTAATGGCTTTGCTGGCGATGCGAGTTGATTGCCCTGCATGAACAGGATAGTAGCCACCTGTGAAGTTGTAGAACTCTGGTGTTTGGGTGGAATTTGATCCCTTTCTGCTGTGATACCAATCTTGGGTTTGAGAAAGACTTCTTGAAGTATCGACTATGAGGTTTTTAGAAGTTGAGTGGCCTGAAACTATCGGAAGGAATAAACCTGGGGATTGTTTTATCTTTTCAAGAACTTGTGAAAGTAGTTTGAATGGAGGGAACAGGTAGGCGTAAAGGTTTCGCCAAGGGAATGTCGGTGCGTCCACTGCCGTGGCTTGGTCATCTGGGACCAGTCATCTGCCGTAGTGGGAAGTCTGGCATTGTGCCTTGTGGCGAATATGTCTATCATTGGGGTGCCCCAAATGTTGACGAGATATTCACAGATTGATTTCTTGCGGGTCCATTCTCCTGTTGGGAGTTTTGGCAAGGAAGAGAGTATGCAATCACATTCCTGTTGCCTGGGATGTGGAGTGGAAGGATATTTGTGTTGAGTTTTATGCAAAGGTTGAAAATTACCGAGGTCATTTCGTGAAGCTTGCGAGACCTCGGTTTCCCTTCTTTCTGGATGTAGGCCACTGCCGTTATGTCATCTGCTTGTATCTGAAAACCTTCCCTTTGACTTGGTGTTGAAAATGAAGAAGGGCCATTAATACTGCTTTCAACTCTAGAACATTGATGTGGTCTTGGTCATGTTGAGACCAAAGACTTGAGGTCTCTTGATGTGACAGGTGAACTCCCAGCCCTTTAGAGAAGCATCGGTTAGGAAAAGAAGGTCCGGTTCTGGTTCGTGGAGCGGAACCAGCTTGATAGACATTTGGAATGTCTGACCACCAGAGCAGAGTTTCTGTTGGGAAGTCCAAGTCCGTTCGTGACTTTAGGTCTAGGTTCAACTGGGATCCCTACTTGTCGATGCAGTAGTGGTAGAATTGTATGGTCATCCACCTCCCAAAGGGAACAAGATTTGCCATGGAGTCCATCTTGCCAATTAGGGAGTTTAAATCCCTGACAGGGTGATGGGGTTTGTTGATGAAAACGACGAGCGTTTTGAGAGAGTCTGGTGAAGGCATCACTGTTGAAGATATTAGGTTGAACCCAACTCCGAGAAAAATAAAGTTCTCAGCTGAAGTGAGGCGGGACTTCAATAGATTTACGCCGAACGCTAGGCTATTGAGTAAATTGATTGACTGGTCTCGGTTGGATATTAATTGTTGTGGAACCTGTCCTGGTTGTTTAACAGCCAATCGTCCAGTAGGCACTTCCTTCTATCTGTTGATGTAATTTTGCCAGAATTGGTTTTAGAAACTAAGGTGAATATTCTGGGTACTGTGTTTAGTCTGAAATGAAGGCATTGAAATTCGAAAACCTTGTTGTCGTATATGAAGCGGAAGAGATAGTGAACAGCGGAATGCAGGGGAACATGAAGGTAAGCTTCTTGAAGGTCTATGAAGATTGTCCAATCGTTCTTTTTTAGAGAATC
This sequence comes from Lithobius niger, assembly GCA_023313725.1. NCBI lineage: Eukaryota > Metazoa > Arthropoda > Chilopoda > Lithobiomorpha > Lithobiidae > Lithobius > Lithobius niger. The sequence goes on from JAHWFP010113788.1 coordinate 58,532, forward strand.
GACTCCAACATTTCCATCTTGAAGTGGTCGTGGTCCATGTATTGATTTAGTGGTTTGAGATTGAAAATCAACTGTTCTCCAACTGACTTCTTGGGGCAGAGGAAGATGGAGCTATAGAAATCCGAACCCAGATGATGGCATTCTCGAATTGTATCGTTCGTCACGAGATCTTGTATTTCCTGAGATAATGTTCGACTGCAGCGAGGAGCAAACGCCCAAGGCGGGGTTTGAGCCTGCGGCGGATTGGATAGGAAGGTTGGGTGAAAGCCATGCTGGATTATCAAGAGTATTTCTTAGTTGGATGTTAGGCTTTGCCGGGCCGGAACGAAGTGACGTAACCGTCCACCCATTGGAAACCTGGTTGGGTGCATGGCGTCATGGGTCCTTTTGCGAACTCCTTCCACCGGGGGAGGAGTAGCGGCTTCGGTGGTCGAAACTAGTGCTTCTGTTGGGCTGACCTTTCGTCTTACTGAAAGGACAAGAGCGTGGAAGCTGGTTTTAAAGAAAGGGTTGGTTGGGACAAAAGGGCTGGTTGTTGCTTTCGCTGCGACGATTGTCGTTCTTTGGCGGTTGACAAGGTCTTGGCCGGTTGTCGCCATTCCCTTGGGTCAAAAGAGGCCTGCTTTGCTTGAAAGCTGGTTTCAATGGTTTGTTTGGCTTCGGTATTCATGAAACGTCGAGATGTGGTGCAAGACTTGGAATTAAGCCACGAAAGAGGGTGTCCGTCTCATGGATTGGCATGTTCCGTAGCTGATATTTGGTGGAATTGTTTAAATTTGGAGCCATGTGGAGAGCAATGTCTCGAAGAAGCAGGATGTTGTTAAAAAGTGCACGCACCAGCCAATTTAACGAATGGTATGAGGTGAAGCAAGCTCTCTGAAACAACTGGGAGATAAGTGTGGAAAGTTGTTTGATTTGGTCGGGAGTTGGATTGGATGATAGCTTCTCGCACAGGGCATTTACGGACGCATTTAATACATCTGCTTGTGAGGCGGCACGCAAGCCGTTTTTATCAGTCGTTGTCGAATGAAACCTGTGTTGGAATTTCAGCTTTCTTTGGCAGTTCCAAAATCCATTTTGACATCAGCAGATAAAAATTCACATTGGGAATAAGTATCGAAATTTTTAGTGTTTGTTGCGTCGTCGCCAAAGGCTTTGAAGAAGCATGATTCCCGTCCAGGTCTGGGAGGTGGAGGATCTTTATCGAGCTCTAGTTGCTCTCCATGCCTCAGGATGGTGCCACAATTGCAGGAAAAGCAAGTCAACAGCGTAGTCGATTGACCAAGTAGAGCACAGGTTTTAGCGTTGCGATCCCGCAGGCCAAAACCGAAGCCTGTTGTTAAACCACGATTGATTACTGGACGATCAAACGAAAGGGACGGCTTGAAAGAAAACAATCAGGAACGGTGCCCTCCACCATATTGAGGAGGTCAGCAAGCGGGATTGATGGATTGTCGGAAGTGGGTTCATTGGGAAAATAAATGCGCTGATCCACTTGCTTCGAGGACTCTTTATTTCGTGTCTCCCTCTCAAATACAACAACAAACTCTTCTTTTGCCTGTGAAGAAGCTGTCTGGACATAATATTGCCATAACGGAACCTCATAAGATCGTGCAAAGAAACAACCATGTTCTTATGACGAGTCAAACCAAATATTAGAAGGCTGTTGTTACGAAACGTTTCATGACCGAACAGCTGAGAGTTATGTATGGTATCCTTGGAGCTACTAAAAAATTTCTATAGCACCAGTCTAAGCATTCAACTGTTTTTCATTGAGCGAACGCTCTGTTCCTCCAATCACTTACATCATAAAGTGTTGAGGTCCTCTTTCTCGTTCATTCCTTCTCTACTCCCCCTCTCCCCTTGTTCAACACTTTCATTCTTTCTCTACTCCTCTTTCCCCTCTTTCTCTAGTTGTGTATATATATATATATATATATATATATATATATATATATTGGTTTTGTTTTTCTCCTTTCGTGAGATTTTCAGTATTACGCCCTATTAGAGAAAAATTTATTTTTGTTTCTTTAACCTGTAGTTGAGGGGAGGAGGTAACATTGTTGTTGTTGTTGATATAGATAATGGTGTGGTGGGTAATGCTGGCAGGCAGTGTAGTAGAAGTGGAAGTTGCTGCTGTTGTTGTTATTGGAGGTCTGGCGGAAGACGTTGTTGGTGTTGTTGTTGGGAAAGTCGTTGTTGATGCTACTGTTGTTGTTGAGGTGGAAAGCACAGTTGTTGGATGAGAGGAAGGAGTTGTGATGATAAAAGTAATAGTCCTCGCCGGCAGAGAAGTTGGTCTTGGCAGTAAAAGTAGCAGCAACGGTAATAGCAACGGTGCGCTTGACTCTGGCATTCCTTCTGATGTCATCTACTTTGACTTTCAGAAAGCTTTTGAGTCTGTGGGCTATAGGCGATTACTCTGTAAACTGGAACTCACAGGTTTTACTGGTGGGTTATTAAACTGGATTACTGCCTTTATTAGCCATCGGTCGCAGCGGGTCCAGATTGAGGATTCCCTATCTACCTCAGCTGAAGTTATTAGTGGGGTCCCACAGGGCTCTGTATAGGTCTGTAAATCTCTCGTAATATCTTATATTGTAAGATCTTACGGAGACACAGTGGTACGATAATAGTAATCGTACCGTCGGCACAAATGCAAATAATTTAACAACAGCACATAAAGTAATAAATGAGCAAAGCAAGGGAGTCCACACAAGTTCTACGATCCAAAAGCTATTTATTCAGTTATTTAGGGTTAGGGTTATCCCTCCCTTTAAATCAGTTAAACTTTGTAATATTAATTTAAAGCACTCCTAAAATAATCGGACCAAGGGGAAATAAGAGAAAGGGGCTCTTATAAGAGATGTGCCCTTTCTCAACTCTGAACCGGACTTAGGCTCTAAAGGAGGGAAGCTCCTTAAAAATTCGGCCAATTCCGATTGTAAAAATTACTTAACTCAGAATAAATCCGGCTGGGAGTTCTGGGGCGGTCGGCTCAGAGACGGGTGGCTTTTTAGGTCCAAAATCGTCGGGTGAGAGAGAGAAAAAGGCCAGGGAGGTCGTTTATAAAGGGGACCCGTATCCTGGTCTTTTGTATTGCTGAAGATGCGCAATTGGATGCTGCATTTAGCGGGAGAGCTGATTGGCTCCCGGCCGGACCACTGATGTCTACTGAGTATCTGGATAGGGCCACATGTGGTAGCTATTAAAAGTGCATGAGGCAGAGGCCAAATGCACTGAGTGTCGTCTGCTAAGCTAAAGCTAATGTTATTCTGATAATAATAAATGGACGTTGTAAGACTGTTGCTGTTAATA
>JAHWFP010113788.1:71849-94036 GCA_023313725.1 Lithobius niger
AAAAAAATTCTTAGATTCTAGATTTGTTTAAGTTTCGTGATTACGGTTTAGGCTAGTTTAGGCATAATTGATTCAACTTGTTTTTTTATTTAATTTTTCAGGATTCTCCGGCCTCTCCAGATCGGTTGGGGGATCGTGGGCCTCCCCTGTCTGCCCGGCCCTCTGACGTCGCCATCGCCGACGGGATCTCCCAGCTCCCGAACCCATAGTTCCGGTTTTACGAATCCCCGTGACCCGGCTCCGATACGGCCGGTACTGGCATCGCCTGTAAAATTTTCTGTCTTAATTTAATAAATTTGTGCTGGTTTCTTTAGGTGAACTGGTTTCTCTTTGTCAATTATTTTCAATGTTTCTATTTCGTATTTTCGTCTGGCGTGCCCGACAAAAATTCGAAATCGCAACTTGCTTGCTCCACCATTTATGATTTTTAGGTGCCCATGTGCAATCTAGGCGATCATGGCTGATACAGGTCACTGTGGTAAATATAGGCTACCGTGGCGAAAGCTCCTAGATGGCCTTTGCGAAGGTACCTCGAAGTGACCATTTTTATTTTCATGCTTGCGTTCGAAACGTGCAACGTGACGGGACTCCGTCTTTTTCGTACTGTAACAGTAATTTCTAGGCACCATCCATACATAATTTTTGCATGTATGGCTTCCTAAAGGTACCAAGGTTAATCGTACATGGTTTTTGTGAATTATTTTTACGTTTTAAGGTACGATTTTCGTTGGTATGTGCGACTGAGTAGGTAAGTTCTTTGTCCACCATTGTCCGAATTTGGAATTTCGCATCATAACTTTAACTTAACTTTTATTAACCGTCTAATCGCCCAAGACTGGGCATTACAAGACAGGAGGCATCAGAAATACAAAAGAAAAAAAAATTAATAATCCAGGATAAACCGTATCAAGACAAATATTTTCAACTTACTTACTTATATCGTTGATATTTTTAGTATTATATATATATAATAATGCTATATCACAAAACACTAAATAACAATTTAGACTATTTTTAAATTCATAGTATGAGTGTATGTATACATGTAAAATAAATTACAGTGGGTTTATATACTAGAAAAATAAGATTTAAGACATTTGGCCGAGCTGATTTTCATTTAACAATATACACAAGAATAGGATTAACTAGAGTAATAAAAAACAGTAAAGTGTGGTGCCACAAGATTGATGTGTTTATCAAAACTGTTTTTAAAGCTATTAACAGATGGGGCCATTACAACCAACTCTGGTAGGCCATTCCAAATGCAGAGTAAACGTGAGAAAAAAGTATGCCGTGCCCATTCAAGTTTATGGTATTGAAATTCAAGCTTGAGTTGATGACCACGTGTAGCCTTGTATGTTTGTAGGTGGAGTTTATTTTTGAGAAGGGGCCCACCATAATTTAATTGCAAAATTTTGTAAAGAGTAATAATACTTCCTCGAAAAAAGCACCACTATAATGATGGCACATTTAGTAGTTGTAGGTGCTGTTCATAAGTAAAACTAGAAAGGTTAAGAATACGTTTAGTAAAACGTCGTTGTAGTTGTTCGAGGCAATAAGATCTTTTTTCAAATAAGGTTGCCAATTATCAACTGCGTATTCAATAATAGGTCGGACTAAAGATAAAAAAAAGTTTGAAATAAACATCCAGTTGGTGTGACGTGATGGTACGACTAATTAAAGTAGAGGTAGAATTTGCTTTGGTGATAACTTTGGTAATATGAGCAGAGAATTTAAGATCGCTTTCTATTAAAATACCAAGATCAGTAACCTGGTTTGCTGACTGTAGTTCAGCAGTACCCAATAGTAAATGCAATTTGGGTTGTTGTAGCCTAAATGTAAGATGACAGATTTTTTAGGTGTATAGAAAGTTCCCATTTATTACTCCATGAAAACAATTTATAGATATCAGTTTGAAAAAGGGTTGAAAATTCAGGTGATTGTAAGCCAGTGCCCAACTTGGAATCATCCGCAAATTTAACCAAAGGTGCTATTGTGTCACTTCCAAAGTCGTCAATATATATAAAAAAAAGTAAAGGGCCAAGTACCGAACCTTGAGCAGTTCCACTAGTAACAGGAGTAGTTTTAGAGTGACAACCCCCAATAACGACAGCTTGCGTTCTTTTTGACCACCAGTTTGTAATCCAGTCCAAAATAGGCCCCAGGATTCCAAAGGTTTTTAATTTTTGAGTTAAAAAATCGTGCGGGACTTGACCAAAGGCTTTAATAACATCCATATAAAAAATGTCCACTGGTATATTTTGTGGTTTTTTGGTAGAATGATATTTAGCCCAAAGACGGTTTTTTTTTTTTTAAGTTTGATAGTGGCTCGTGATAACCATTTAGGCTGAAAGTGTGCCGTGCTGGAGTAAACATAACTACAATCATTTTAAAAAGGAATAAATTGTATTATTAAAAGAGCACCACATATCAATAGCAGATTCGCCGTCGTCCATAAAAATTTGAAAGCAGCGATTGGAGAATCACGAATAGGCTAACGTGCTTATTGGATTACCTGAACCGTTAGGGTTCTCATTAGTACAGAATTCGTAATTATTTACGTGAATCTTAATTCTTAAAGCAATTCTATAATTCTTAGATGTATCCTTAGATCCTTAGATGTATTCTTAGATCTTATGCTAACTGTTCGTAAATTTGCTTGATGGATCCATGTACGTCTATGCCAATTTATAGCCTACTAACGTAACTTTGAATCGTGCATCATTTGCAATTTTACTTAAATTACTAATTAATTCTTTTCATGTGTGCGCAATTCCAATTCATACAATTTATCGGAACGGAACCAGAAAACAATTAGCACAACCAAAATGTTGTACGATTGTCAATAAGGATCTGATGTGTGTTCCTCGTCCCGCACACTTCACATTGGTACGTTTTCTTTTCATTGCAATATCGTGGGGAGCTTATACTTATAACACATTTTACCAATAAATACATAAAATGATTCATGCTGATAGCTGAAGTGATTTTACGGTAAGTTCGCAACTTATTAATTGTTCTATGAAGAACGGATTTCTACGGAGCTGTACCGCATGCTTCACATTTGTACATTTTCTCTCCATTGTCAAGGTAGGTTTGTGCCAAACTGACACGTCGCTGACAACTGGAATTTCTACGGCTCTATTTTTGACAGATGGATTTACGAGTGCAATCGTTATTTATTTATTTGTTCATTATTTATTTTTTCTACAATTTCTGGTTACGATGTGGTTATGGGGAAAGGGTATTTGCTTTACCAACGTTAGCAGCATCACACCTAACACGTTCTTTCGCTATGTGTAGCGACTGTCATGCTAATTTTGACGTTGAGAATTTGGTTTAGCAAATCGTATGCACGTATTGCTACGAATTTTCCAATTAGGTTCAATTCGCTTGCTTATTATGATGTGCTACGTAATTAAATAGTATGACAGAACGAAATCTGTGTTCGGTGAATTTCAATGTGATTTCGAATGCTCGAACACACTCTTCACATTTGTATGGCATTTCTCCAGTATGATAAGGGGGGGGGGGGTTAGCTACTCGTGATCCTGCACTAATGCTTGGTTGAAATTATGCTTACGCCTAATTTCTGGAGTATTAATGCTGGAACGGGTCAGGTAACGTGGTTTGGGCGTAACTTACGCTTTTCTACCAATTCTTGCTCTCTAAGTCTTAAACGTTTTTGTAACGTCGCAGACATGTGAGACTCGCGGTGCTTACGCTTTCGATTCTTTGCTCCTTTAGTTGGAGTGGTGTCTTGCTGAGGGTTAGCTTGATGAGGAGGGGTTAGCTTTTGCTGGGGGTTCGATCTCTGCAGCGTGGTCGGACGGATCAAGATGCAGTTTAGAAATCAGATCGCGGATTTCCTGTTCGGATTCGTTCAATCCTCCATTCTGGATTTCTGCCAAATCCAAGTCATCAGGCGTGGAGAAAGGCTGAATCGGGTTTCTTGATCGCATGAAATAAGGCCGACAGTGATTGACGTGTACTCTGACGGTTTTGAAGGGGTCCAGGTAGTGCACTGCTCTCACGATGACTGGGTTGATGAATTCTACCAGTCTGTACGGGCCCACCCAAACTTTCTGCAGTTTACTGGAGATTTCTTCAATCTTCACGAAGGATTTAATTAATACATAATCGTCTGTCATGAATCTGTAGGGGTGTGCAGTCTTGTAGAAATTCTGGTGACGTTGAGTTGCGATAGCATTTTGTTGACGTACCACCTCGAACGCTTTTAACAGTTTTGTCTCCAGTCTGACTACTGTGTCGTCGCTGTTGTAATTTTTCCTTGCAGGTTCGAAGATCAAGCTGCTGGGAATCCTGAATTCGACGCCGAAGTGAAGTAGGTGGGGTGACAACAGTGTAGAGCTGTGGGGGATAGAATTCAAAGCGATGCAGGCTGCTTGTAGGTTGTCATCCCATGAGTGTGGATCATCTGCTACTATCTTCCTTAAAACGGTTTGTACCGAGTTGTTGTAGATCTCTACGCCTCCTCCTGTCCAAGAAGCTTAGAGGGGGAAGTTTATTTGCTTCACGTTGAATAAATTGCATAATTCTGCACTAACTTTAGAGCAAAATTCGCCTCCGAGGTCAGAGCGGAGCACTCTGGGGGGTGAGAATCGTGCGAAAAGCTTGGTGTATAGCTTCCTAGCTATAGTTTCGGCTCGTTAGTCGAGAATTCCAAAAGCGATGACGTAGCGACTGAAATCATCCACGAGCGTCATCACGTAGACGTTATTTTTGTGAGTGGTGTTTAATCTTCTTATCAAATCCACAGACCAACTCTCTCCTGGTCTCTGTAGAGGCTTGTTGGCTCTGAGTGTTGCTTTGTATGGCTTGTTAGGGCGATTATACTGCTGACAGATAAGGCATGTCTTCACGTAGTGATCGACGTCCCTGATCATGGTGGGCCAAAAACAGTGTAGTTGGATAAGCTTGAGGTTGCTCTTGGCTGCTCGGTGGCCAGCTGTGGGGGAGGAGTGGTAGTCACGAATACAGAAGTTTACTAGAGCTTCGGCGATGCAAACTTGGGCTATATCTTTTAATATTCCTTGTGAAGGGTCTTTTAGCCATGTTCTGTATAGCATGCCGTCGAAATCCTTGTAATAAATGTTTCTTTTATTACTGGCGTCAATGACGTCTGCTGGCTCGCTGTCCTTGATGCTGTGCCAGATTTTTCCAAAATAGTCGTCTGCTTTCTGCTCTGCTATGACGTGGCTTCGTGTCTAGTCAGGGAATTGTGAATCTAGTACACAAACTGGTATCTTTACTCGCGATAGAGCATCACTCACGGGTTATAAGCTTGCCAGGCCTATGTTGAATTTCGAAGTTGTATTTCCTTAGTCTTGTTAGTATCCTCTCTAGTTTAGGAGATAATCCACCACTGTTGTATAAAAAATACAGGGCCATGTGGTCCGATGCCAAAAAAAAAGATTTACCAAGGAGATAGGTACGAAAAGTTTCACAGGCGTGTACCGCTGCTAAAATCTCCTTAACGATAGTACTTTCTTTTTTCTCGGCAGGTGTCAAGGTTCTTGAAGTATAGGCTAAGGGGTAGGTGATGCCGTCATGTACTTGTGTGAGGCAGCCGCCGAGAGCTACGTCTCTTCCGTCCGCCTCGACGTAAAAAGGTTTGGAAAAATCTGGGTGGCGTAAAGTTGCTGCGTTTACCATAGCCTTCTTTAGTCCCTTGAAAGCGTCGTCTGCTTCTTTGTCCCATATAAATTTTGGATTCTTCTTGGTAAGCTTGGTAAGGTCCATTGAGTAAGCTGAGAATGAAGGGATGTGTCGGCAAAAAATCCGCACATTCCGATGAATCTTCGTATTTCCTTGACGTTTTTAGGCTGTGGGAAAAGTTCCATGGCTTTAATCTTGTCTCTGTCTGGCTGTATTCCATCTTCGTTAACGATAAATCCAAGAAACTTGACTTGTTTTGCAGCAAAAATGCATTTCTCGGGGCTGAGTTTCGTTTTCGATTTCTTCACTAGTGAGAGGGCCTTGCTGACGTGTAGTAGGTGTGTTCGGAAATTTGAGGAGCTGAGGAGCTGAGGAGCACGTCGTCAAGGTAGATCGTACAGTAGGCAACTAAAATCTCTGTGAAAATCTGCTGGGCGCAGAATTGGAAGTGGGCGGGTGCTACTTTCAAGCCCATTGGAAGTTTGGAAAAACAATAAACCTTGTTGGCAGTCTGGAATGCTGTCTTTTCCATGGCAGACTCAGCTAGGTTCAGCTGAAAAAATCCCATTCGAAAATCTAGCTTGGTGAAGTATTTGGCGCCGTTGAGATTTGCGAGTGCTTCACTGATGATAGGCAGGGGTACTGATACGGATTCAGTAACTGCGTTTAGGCCGCGTAGGTCAACAACGACTCTATATCCCTCGGGTCTTCTTCTTATGAGAGGGCATGGACTAAGCCATGCTGATTTACATTCTTTAATTACGCCAATGCTGACTAGTTCCTCTAAGTACTTGTCCAAAATTTCCCGTTGATGGAAGGGCACCCTGTAGATTTTCGACCTTACTGGGGCTGATGACCCTGTTTCGATGTTCACTTCATAGTTTTCGTATGATCCAAGATCGAATTCATTCTTGCTGAAGGCGTCCTGGTGTGTCTTGAGCATGTCCAAAAATTCCATTCGCTCTTCTTCGTTTAAATCTGGTAAATTGAATTTAAACTTCAAGCTATTCCATTCGTCTTCGGAAAAAGGTCTTTGTTCCGTTGCTGTGTCTGCTGGTAGCGTTGAGTAGGCCGACCCTACGCTGTTGATGTCAATGGACTATGAGCGTTCCTTTGTCTGCGTGGGCCTTGAAGGAAAGGAAAAATCAGATTCGGTTTCGAGATTGGCTTTTATTGAGTCGGTGTGTCCTCCTTCCGTGTTGGCTATTGTCTCTGTGCATCCCTTTGTCTGAGTGGGCCTTGAAGGGGGAAGGAAGTCAGGTTGGGATCCGGGATTAGATAGGGAAGTGGCTGATCTTTTGTCTGTGGTCTCTTTTGTGCGTGCTCTTCCTATTTTAAGAGTTGAGTCTTCGGGAGGGGATTATCTTTTGTTGTTGGAGATACCGGATCCTCTTCATTATTCTCTTCGTCATTGTATTCTATCTCCGCTGTTGTGTAGTGGCCTAAAATAGAGCCTGCCTATAGAAATTGATCCTCCCCAGATGTGTTAATAGACATAATCGGAATTAAACCAGTAGGGCTAGTGTTAACCAAACATCTGGCAAGAAAGATCGGAATTTCTTTGCATTGTGGCAAAAATATGCCACTTTGCTGTTCAGGATAGGCTTGGTGGAGAAATTTTTGTCTCGCTGTTGTTTGGTAAAACAACCTTTGTACAAAGAAAAGGGCACCTCAACGTAATATTGTTGAGGTATCGGATTCCAAATAGATCGTGGATTTTCTGCTGTTTCGTCATCTGAAGAAATATTGATCGTTGCAATATGCCCAGTTGTAACGTTATAATTTTCGAAATTAATTAACTCCTTGTTCTGACCATAATTTTCCCAAGCATCAAAAGGTGATGGAGACAAATTAAATTTGAGATCCCCTATTTCTAAAATTTGGTCTGAACAATTTAACTTAACCAATTCCGGTTGTTTTGACAAAAAATCATAACCCAATAAAATGTGGATTTTCCCAAAACTGCCATCGGGAACAACTGTGAACTGCTGGTTTGTGGAAAATCCGCATTTGCTTATTTCAGCGATCACTATTTTTTCTGTTGTTATCCTTTTTCCACCGACACCTATTAAATTTACGGGAGCTACCGTTTTGACTTCGTGACATTTAATTTGTGGGTTTTGCAACAATTCTCGTGCCGTAGACGATTCGAACAGCAAAACACCTGCTCCGCTGTCTAAAAGTGCTACTTTACTTAAATTGCCGAAATTAAAAATTAGGTGGGGTCTTGGGTGAGCAGTTTTTGAGTTGGGGCGTATACAATTGACTCGAACGTGAGTTGGTTCTTCTTTGTGGTTTGCTTCGTTCCTTGGGTCTAGTTCTAGAAGTAGGCCAGTAGTATCAATCGCCGCCGCTATAGTTAACTGTTCCACATTATGTTTTCAGAAAACTGACTGGATGACGACTCGTTTCCTTGTACTAAGAGTGCAAAAACATGTGGATATCACACTTGTAGACTCAACAAAGTTACTGTTAGAGTTTACGACTGGGATGTTTACGGATATTTTGCACTCTTAGTGGAAGAAAACGAGGGGTCATACAGTCAGTTTTCTGAAAACATAATGTGGAACAAAGTATAGATGGAGTTGGTATGGCGTTGGGTTGCTTGATAGCTTGGATTTTTCTCGTTGCTCCGTTTTCCTTTTTTCTTCTTGTTTTTCCGTTTTTCTTCTGAAATGACTTTGGGGTTTGATGTGCTGTCCTAATAAATTAGACAGATTGTTGGTGATGTTACAGATGGAATTAAAGGAATGCGTAGCTTCCATTCTTGCTGGTTATGGTCGGAAATCTTGATTGCTTCGCCGGAGTGAATTAAATGTGATTTACGTTCGTTGGTGTCCGACGTGCTTCAGAATTCGACTGTCCTGTCGTCTCCGATTAATTCTAGAACGATGGGGTTGTTTGATCTTGATAAATTTAATTCCGAGTGGAAATTTGTGGAGTTGATGCCGTCTTCGAATAGTGTTAACATGACTGAGTCGCATGTTAGCTTGAAGGTTTTGTTAATTTTGTTGAGTAGCTCCGAAAAATGTGGTGTGAGGTGCGAGTTGAGCTTTAAAGCTGGGGCTACGTATTTATTGGCGATAGCACCGAAATACGACGCTAGTCTTAGTAGTGTCAGCGTCCTGTCTTTTAATGCAAGTTTTTGTTGATGCCAGTCGACTTTAGAATAAAGGTCAAGGAGTAAACCTGCAGCGTTTGATTGTTGAATGGATTTTCTTGCTATTGAATAATTTGTTAGTTTGTTCTCTAGGCGTGGGGGTGGGGGTGGATGATGGAATTTCAGGATTTATGGTACTAGTTGCGTTGATCGGAATTTTTTCCGTGCTGCTGTACCCTGCTAACTCAAAAAACCTGTTACTTTTTGAGCTGACATCTAGTTTTTTGACTGCTGGGTTGTTGAATTGCGTGGCTGGACGAAGTTTGCGTTGCTACCTCCGTGGTTGTTGTTGTTGATGTTACGGCGTTTGCAGGTGCTTAAGTTGAGTTGGGAATTATCCCTAGTTCACTGGTTGTAGCTTCGTTGTTGGTTTGGGTTTCTCCGTGTTGTTTGTAGCTGCCTTGGCCGCTTCTTCTAGGAATGGGTGTGCCTAGTTTTTCTAGTCTTCGTGTGTTTGCCTGTCGTACTGATTCTAGGTGGTTGTCTTTAGTTCTACAATTTTTTCTTAAGTGATTTCGGCCGTAGCATTTGAAACACGAGCGTGTTTCGTTTCTTTCCGGCTGGAAAGCGTCGACTCTTGCTTCATTTACAGTTTTTCTTAGCTTGAGGTTGTTTACTTCCCTTCTTTTTTGTTCTAGTTCTTGCATAATCTTGGCTAATTCGTCTGATGCTACGGTTACAGTCTTGTCGGAAGGAGAAGCTGCTACTGCTGTGTTGTTTTGTTGCTTGGCTGGATTTTTCCGTGTTGGTTGTGGTGTATCGCCACTTTCCCAGTCTGCGATCTCGGTCTGTCTCTTCGATGTTAGGTTTAACATTTCTTCTTAAGTCTTTGGATTCACGGTGGCTAGATACGGCTCTATCTTCTCTGGCATGGCTGCTTTGAAAGTGCATCTTAAGCCTTGGTCTCTTGCTCGTTCTTTTAAAATCTTCTCGATGTCACTTTTGCCTGGCTGTGTCATCCAAATTTCCGATGCCAAAATTTTTGGCCTATCAGCAAAAGCGTTGACGTCTTCGTCTTCCATCATTCGAGCACGCTGGAATTTATTTCGTGTGGATTCGGCGCCTCCTCCACCGAAACGTTCGATGAGGGCAGTCTTGAATTCGTTCTATGTAGTTATTCTAAAGATCAGTGGGCTTGTAGCTATGAATCGGGCTGCTCTTCCTACGCATTTATTTGATGCTGCTGCAATTAGCTCGCTGTCGGGGAGGTTAGGATCAATTTTCCTAAGATTGTCAGTTAGCAACAGAAAAGTGAAAATGTCAGTGTTATTTTCACCTGAAAATTTAATTAGGCCCTACTTTGAAGTTTGGACGTCTTCCCACATTCGTGCTTCGCTTCTGTTGGGATTTCTGTTGCTATTGCTGGGTTGATTTGTGCCTATCTTCTCGACAATCTCCCTCAATGCGTCTACATGGCTAGTATTAGCTTCTTGTAGGCCTGTTATGATTCGTGACAGATGGCTGTTGTCGGAAAATGTTGGGCTTGCTGCTACATTAACGTGGTGACGGCGAGGGGTGGAGGAGCGCCTATGCTGGTTTGCCATTCTGTCTAAAACTTGGGTTAAAAGTTCTTGAGTTGGGGAGCGGTGACGGTATTAATCCCTAACGTTATCGTCGTAACGTAAATTTCTTGATGAATAGGCCCCATGTTGTGGTGATCTACTTCTGGAGTGGGACCTGAAATTTCTTCTTTCCCTATTTGGTGATTCGCTACGTGAACGATGTGGTGGGGGATCGTGAGTAGGGCTGCTTGAAGCGTTGGCTTCCCTGCTATGCTTAGCTGCTGGCTGTTTATCAGCTGCCGTGCTACGCTGTTTAGCAGGTGCTTTTGGCACGCGGGTGCGTTGTCTGCTCTGCCGAGGCGGAATCGGCTGCTGGGCGGAAAGAGCAGGTGCATCGGCGGTCTCCTGAATGGGAGGAACAGGTGGAATTTCACCGTGTTGGTCGGGCAAGACTGGGGCGGGTGGAACGACGGCTTGTGCGTCGGCCAGACGACGGGGTTTCACAATAGTTCTACCGCTAGACGAAAGCTTTAAATCCTTCCTATTTTTAGGAATCGTCTTTGTGCTTTTGCTAGCTGTAGTTGACTTTTTGTGGCTAGGCATGGTTATTATGACCTGTGAATCAATCTAGTTTTAACTGAAGATTTTTTTTTCTTATTTAGGGTAGCCTACTTGCTCTTCGTTTTTTTTTTCTTATTTGGGTAGCCTACTTGCTCTACATTTTTTTTTTCTTATTTAATCCGAAAAATCGCTCCTTTGCTCAATAATCACTAACGTGCTGGCGTTTTCTTAATGATTAGGCGTGGGTATTGTTCGAATTATCACTTCTGCACCATTGTAAATCTCTCGTAATATCTTCTATCGTAAGATCTTACGGAGACACAGTGGTATGATAATAATAAGCTAACAATAATCATTAATAATTTAACAACAGCACATAAAGTAATAAATGAGCAAAGCAAGGGAGTCCACGCAAGTTCTACGATCCAAAAGCTATTTATTCAGTTATGTAGGGTTAGGGTTATCCCTCCCTTTAAATCAGTTAAACTTTGTAATATTAATTTAAAGCACTCCTAAAATAATCGAACCAAGGGGAAATAAGAGAAAGGGGCTCTTATAAGAGATGTGCCCTTTCTCAACTCTGAACCGGACTTAGGCTCTAAAGGAGGGAAGCTCCTTCAAAATTCGGCTAAGTCCGATCGTAAAAATTACTTAACTCAGAATAAATCCGGCTGGGAATCCTGGGGCGGTCGGCTCAGAGACGGGTGGCTTTTTAGGTCCAAAATCGTCGGGTGAGAGAGAGAAAAAGGCCAGGGAGGTCGTTTATAAAGGGGACCGTATCCTGGTCTTTTGTATTGCTGAAGATGCGCAATTGGATGCTGCATTTACCGGGAGAGCTGATTGGCTCCCGGCCGGACCACTGAAGTCTACTGAGTATCGGGATAGGGCCACATGTGGTAGCTATTAAAAGTGCATGAGGCAGAGGCCAAATGCACTGAGTGTCGTCTGCTAAGCTAAAGCTAATGTTATTCTGGTAATAATAAATGGACGTTGTAAGACTGTTGCTGTTAATAAGTTAATGTTATATTGGTCAGAAGTATCGGTTGTGTAACGTCAGTTACCGATACCGATTACCGATTCCAATATTTTATATCGGAAAGTGCTCATTCTTAAAATAATTACAGGTCCGCTGCTCTTTGTAATCTACGTAAGTGACCTTACCTGCATCAATCCTTCGATCGATAATTTTAAATTTGCTGACGATCTTAAACTTGGAAATACCATTATTACAGCTTAAGATAGTCTGGACCTTTCCTCCGAGATAAATCATGTACTGAAATGGGCGGCTACCTGGCAACTTCCGATTGCTGATTCGAAATGCTCCTCTTTTCATATTGGGCGTCAAAATCCTAATCTGCCTTACTTTCTTGAAAATCAACACTTGCCCGATGTGACTGAGGCACGTGACCTTGGTGTTTGGTTTACCGCAGATTTAAAGTCGACTGTCCACTGCCAGAAAACGTCTGCCCTAGCTTTGAGACGCCTTGCAATTGTAAATCGTTGCTTTATTTCTGGAAATATTCGCACAAAGGTGTGGGCTTTCAAGGTCTATGTAAGGCCCCTGCTCGAGTATGCCAATCCAGTTTGGTCTCCTTACCTGCTGCCTGACATCGATCAGCTTGAAGCTGTTCAACGTTCACTAGGAGTATTCCTTCTCTGCGTGGTTTGTCAGCTGGAGACCGGCTGCATATGCTCGCTTTGGAGCCTTTGGAATTACGCCGACTCTGGGCAGATTTAATATTAACCTTTAAAATTCTAAAGGGTCTTCTCGCGGTCGATCTACCCTTTTTCGAGCTCAGCCTTTCCTCTTCCACCAGGGGACATTCACTCAAGTTACGCCATTTGGTTTCCAGACTTGATTGTAGACGACATTTTTTTGCCCTCCGGGTTGTGCCTGCGTGGAATTCTTTGACTGAAGAAGCTGTATCCGTGTCTACTGTTGCGGGTTTTAAACGTTGCTTGAAAACTTTGCCTCTCTCTCGGTTTCTCTTGCGTGAGTATTGAATTTGGTCATGGACAGGTTTCTTTGCACGTTGGGTCTAAGGCCATTCTACATACCTTTTTCCTGTTTACTTCTTTCTACACAATATCTTATTTTGTTTCTAGGCTTAGTGTAAGTGGTTCCCCTACCCTTCCATTTCCCTTACCACCCTAAGTGGTTAAACATTATTTATTTATTTATAGTAGTCATCGTGGGTGGAAGGGAGGGGGCCTCGTAGAAAGTGTCTCTTAAGAGAGATCACAGGCTATGTTTTCTCTTTGTTTGTTTTAGCAGTCAACCCTTCTTTTCATTTCCTGTCTTCCCTAATGGTTTCCGAAGCCAAAAGGTTCAATAGGATGCGGGGAGATGGCACTCTCAAAGTATACAAACTATTCGACACCGAAGAGGTTTGCCGGATCTACAACATTGTTGAAGCAAACACGAAATGGCACGACAATCTTCCTTTCCCCTACTCGTTTTGCGATGGCCAGCGACTCCAAGCCTGTCACGTTGCAGAGAGAACTAGCCTGTATATATTACGGAAATCTATAACATGATAAAACGTGTTTTCGAGGACGATTTTGAGTTCTGTCCCGTCACCAGATAGGCTGAGCATCTGGAAAAGTACGTCTACAGAATGTGTATATTTGCGGCTCTAGCATTAGGCCGAAAGCCTCGAACTATTGTGTATAAAAAACCAGGAGAGATTGGGTGGCATAAAACCAAAATATTTCCTGGAGAAGTCTTTTCTTGCGACGATTTTTTCGACTTTTCACCCAATTTCGAGTAAAGAACCGTCCCCACAATCGACGTAGTTTTTAAATTAAAGCCCACCAATCCCAACCCCTGCTTGTGAGTTGCCGAAACTAACGAGCGACATCCTCAAAAAAAAGCAGCTAGCTTGTAGCCTACTCAACAAAAATATATCATTCGGTGTTTTTCATTCGCTGTTTCAGTTCGCCTGTCTCGCTGGGGGGAAACCGGACCCGCGTTATCACTTCGACGGTTCGGCCTGGGTCGACGCCGTGATTCGGCCCGGCGAAGTATTTTTTCGTGCAACGTGGGTCTTCACCACCACCCAATCCCATTACGCCCCTGTTACAAAACGTGAGCGATTAGGTGGGTAAAGTGACTATGAACTATTTTAACCATGTGAAGGAGGAAAAATTTCTCACGGGTTTCAACTACAAGCCGTGGTTTAGCTTCAACTTTACCGAGGGCCTCGATCGGAATGCTCCGGTAGCCATCTTGTGTTTGGGCCCTAGAACTGTCACCATGAACCACAACGGCACTGCTCCTACTAGGTCCTGTTTCACGACCGTCATGGAGCCGGGTTTCTTATTAAGCATGCAGCATCGCACGACCAGCCATTACAAATTCACTTTTCCTCGTAGACCGCTGTGCAAAGAAAGGTCTTATATCCTGACTCTTACCATAAGAAAAGTCCCCGGCGATGATGTGCGCTTGCCCTCACCCCTCCCTCATTGATTTTCTTCTTTTTTTTTTTAGAACACCCTATGTATAAAATACAAGACTTCCTGACTGAAACGTCAGTCAGTCGCACGTCCTCCCATCGACATAGCAGCTGTTAGCGTTAACATAGACCATTTTAATCAGCATCCCTACGCCAAACTGGGTAAAAATTTTATTTTCGTCTTGTTCTTGATCTTAAATTTCGTAGCCGCGCTGCTCAACAGACCCCTTCCTCCTCCTTCTTCCATCGACGCGTCCACAAAGCACAACTGGGCCGAGATTTGTTTGGGTGCCGTGCCGACCAATCAAACGGACGATGCCGTGCTAGCTTCCCTGAACAGGCACATACTCTATCCTTTCCTCGAAAAAGATAGTCTAAAGTCTATGCCTCACTTTATTACCATTTGCGAACCATCGCACGATCACTGCCTGTCTTATTCGGCCAGGGAATGGCGTCTCTTGTGTTGAAGCTCGGCGATTACGAGATCTCCTTCTCGTGAACTTACTACTCATGGGAAATCTACCACATCCAAACTGTCTACCCATCGTAGAAGCCACTCTGGAATACTTTTATTTCGTTTATTCTCAGTCAACTCTCGGCACTCTTCGCCCCAACCGCAGGCAATGCGAAGAGTGCTGCAGGGAACCCCCCCCCCCCGCACCCCCGGGGAGATGGGGAGGGGGGAGAGTTCAAAAGAAGGTGGGGGTGGGTAGGTAGTTCATTCGGAAGTTAGGTCCTCTCGCTATCTTTTCTACTATACGTTCTCTCACTCTTTCTCTATCACACTATCTCTCTCTCTACTCCCAATGGCTATCGTTATAGAAGGTTTTTGCCAGTTTTGAGTTCAACGCTATCGTTTCCGGCCCTACATCTTCGGGCAAGACGAGCTGGGCTCTGAAACTGATAGACCGGTTGGGCGAGATGACGGATACCAAAATCGAACGGATACATTGGTGTTACAACAACTACCAGCCGTGAATGGAGAAGTACAGGGACATGATTCGATTTCACAAAGGGCCCCATGCCATCCGACCGCTACGACGCCTCTGTACAGAAACTTCTGGTGCTCGACGATCAGATACAGAACATGAGCAATGCAGGTTGCGACATGTCCGACTGATTCACGTGTTTCGGACACAACAACAAATTCAGCATCTGCTACTTGAGTCAGAATCTGTACTGCCAAGGCAAGAACCAGAGGACCATAGCGCTGAACAGCCAGTATTACGTCCTGTTGCGCAACCTGAAAGACCAGCGACAGATAACCACTTTCGCTTTGTTAGTTTACCCTGGCAAGACCAAAGAGTTCGTGGAGGCCTACGAGAACGCCATTGGTCTAAAGAATTTCGGTTACCTGCTGGTGGACCTGCACTCCAAGTCGCACGACCTGACGAGACTCAGAACATCTATATTTCCCGACGAAGCCCCTTGCATCGTTTATTCGCTTTGAGGACGCAAGAAGCGAATGCACAACGCTCTCCTACAGACGCTGTGCAAGATCAGCAAACACCAGCGAGCGGCTTTACTGAAACACGCCGACAAGTCGCAGATCGACTGCCTGTCAGAAATAGCCTTAAACCTGCTCAACAATCAACTCACCGTCAGTCCAGCAGCCAGGACCAAGTTGAAAACATACAAGGAACAGATCAGGCTCATTTGCTCCAAGATAGCATCGTTTAACGCCAGAAAACGGGCTCTGGTGCAGTCCGGAGGCTTCATTCAATACCTCGTCCCGGCGGCCATATCCCTCTTGGGAGGCCTGTTCAACAAGTAAAAAGAAGAAGACATAATGAGTCTGTTACGGAATATGGTGCTCCTACCCGAAGAAGAATAGTATAAAATGAGTCGCCCGCCAATTGAGAACGCTACACTAGCGTTGGCCGCTCAGCCTCACGGGCTTCAGTACCTACCCGAAGGAGCGCTCTACGGTCGCCATACAGACTCAAATCAATGCCATCCTGAAAAAACGACAGTCTGCCTTTCGACTACAAGGTCAAATTCATAGGACAGTTGGAACAACAAACGGATGCTTTCGTGGAGCAGTTTAGAACCAGGTCGGCCATCCCGGCTGCCGCCACTACCACTGCCACCACCGCTGCAACAACGACAACTCCCTCTGCATCCACCACCACCAGTACCGTGCTGAGTACCACGACGAGCCTCTCTCCACCCGTCCTGACACCATCCGTGCTCTCTCCCATATCACCGATCAAGAAAGAAGAGAAGAAGAAGATGAGGCCCGTTAATTCGACACCCGTACTGCGGAGGAGCACCAGGGCCAAACACACCCAAGACTGGAAACTATGAAGCAATACCTGAACAAGATCTACTACAACGATCTGGGAGAGGCCTCCAGTTACGGCACGGCTTCCAAACTACTGGCCAGAGCCAAGAAGGACGGGAAAAAATACGATATCGATCGGATCAAAGAGTGGTTGGAGCGGCAGGATGCTCACACCATCCACAAAGCGGTCAGGTACAAATTTTCCAGGAACAAGATCGCCACGGGTGGGGTGAGCAGTCACATGGAATGCGATCTCAGCGATATGATCAGCCTGAAACTCTACAACGAGCCTTACAGGTACATTCTCACCTGCATGGACGGTTTCAGCCGCAAAGTCTGGCTGGAAATATTGAAAACAAAATCGGCGACTGAAATAGTCCGCGATTTCGGAAAAATGTTTCGATGCATGCCTTCCACCCCTAGCTTTCTCACTTCAGACAAGGGCGTCGAGTTCCGAGCTCGAGCGGTCCAGGATCTCTTCGAGGATCACAACATCAAGTTCTACACCACCGAGAACGAAGACGTGAAGTCGTCCAAGATTGAACGCTTCCAGATTTTTTTAAAGAATTCTTGCACAAACGCTTCACCGCCAAAGGGACCTTGGAGTACGTGCCCGTGATTCAAAAGATTGTGGACACCTATAACAAGAGCGTGCACTCCAGAACGAAAATGGCACCCGACGACGTCAACCACAAAGACCACAAACAGTTGTGGCGCAAGATCTAGGGCGGGGACTTGAAGAAGTTGGGCCGTGCCTTGGCTAGACCCGTCAAGAAAAGAAAGGTCTCTCTGGCCGTGGGAGACAAAGTCAGGATATCTACCGCGAAAGGCAAGTTCAACAAAGCTTACCAAGGCATGTGGCCCAGAGATATTTTTTTCGTGACCCACGTTCTGGTACCCAAAGGAGGGTTGGGCCAGGTGACGGCGAGGCTGAAAGAATACAACGGGGAAATCATCAAAGGACGATTCTACCTGCACGAACTTCAGAAAGTGGTTAAAAAACGAAGGCACGGACTACCATAGGGTAAACAAGGTCCTGAAAACGAGGGGAAAAGGACGCAAGAAAAAGTACTACGTTCAATTCGAGGGTTACGATGCCTCCCACAACCGTTGGATTCCCACCAGAGACTTGAAGACGCTGTGATGGAGGGAGACTACATGACTTTACTGGCGAACGCCAGTCTGGACCTGTTTCCGAACGATGCCCCGAACGACTACACCACCAAACTGGCACAGAGAGTGAGCCTGACGGGAGACTGGGACGTGGGCCTCGCCGAAGTGCAGCTCGCTTACAGCTTTCCACTTAAAGCTAGGAACGCGCACCTGCGTCAAGTTCCCCAGGTTCGATATCGACGTCTACGCAGAAACCGAAGTGACTGCCGCCGCCGATGAGGCCGCCAAAGCGGAATTGGAAGTTGGGAATAAGAGGTTGTACCACGACGTGGTCTTCAAGGGGTTGACCTGGTGAATTACAGATGAAAAATATTATAAAATTTCTCAACCTTTGGGTAGTCAAGGCTTTCAAGCAGCCGCTCGTCGTGTTCAACAAGTGCCACACAGGGGCCAGACTGTGCTTCTCTTACAACCTGTCCATGTTTCTGGGATGGGAAAGAAAAGACGGAAAGTTCAAAGAGAGCAATTACGTCGTCCTGGTGGAACCGAATACGAAACACTGAGATAGAGATTATCAACGACCAATTCAACGACGGAGGGTGGTGGTTGCCCTACCTCACACATCTCTCGACTCTGCCCGTCTATCTGCCCCAAGGATTTTATCGCAGAGGATAGGATACCGTGGCCAGACTAAACCGACTTATTCGAGACAGGATCAATGTCGAACACTACCCGGAATTTAATTACAACGCGGGAATGAACATGACTACTCTCATCATGCCCAACAAAGTGCTGTCCCGCGAGAAACGTAACACCTCCATAGAAATAATGGGCCTCATGATCGACAAGGCGTTGTTGAAAACGCTCCGTTTTCCAGACATCAACATCGACAAATTTATCACGGGTGTCAAGTTGGGCAAAGAGCGAGTCGCCTTGAAAGTTCTGAATAGTATTTTTGTATACACCGACATTGTGAATGAAACTGTGGTGGGAGATGTTCTGGCTCCTTTGCTTCGGGTAGTTAGAATGGGCGAGGGGGCTAGAACGCACAAGATCTTCACCAAACCTTACTATCGTCCTCTCGCTAGGCGCAATTTCGAAACGGTGAGGGTCTATTTAATGACGAACATGGGGGAAAAGGTGCCATTCAGTTCTGGAGAGGTTAGCGGGACGTTACATTTTAGGTGACGTCCCTGATCATGCACGGACGAAAGAGGAGGGTTAAGAGGACTAGGCAGAAGAGGACTAGGCAGAGGGGTGGGGTTTTCGGGACCCTTTTCAGAAAACTTTTCCTGAAAGAAAAAAAGAAACCTTTCAACTTGCTTTTGCCTATTTAATAGCCTGTCGTTAGGATTGGAGCATCACTTATTTCCGGTAGGGTCGACCGATCAGACGTGAAAAATGAGATGCGCACGCCCTACGCCAGATTGGACCCACGGGTATGCGTCGGTCGCTATTGTTCGAGAAATCAGATAGGAAGGGGCCCTTACTTTCCTGACGGACGCATACGAGAATCGGGTTTCGGGGATTTCCTGGGGGCGTTTTCAGATCGGCTTTATCCTTTATTAAAAACACTCTTTTTGGAGTAGGAAGGTACGCTCTGAGAAGCGGCGCCAAGCTGTTAGACGATGTTCAGGGGGGACCTCCTTTAAGGAGGCTGCCAAAAAGAGGTGGGACGCGGCTAAATGAGACGCTGTTGCGGTAGCGACGGGAGGACAGTCTGGAACAGGTCAAAAGAGGAAGAAGTGTTGTCGTCGAACGAAAGGCCAATCATGAGGGAACGTCGCCGCGGTCTGGTTGCTCTCGTACGGCGTCGCAAAGCCCCTTCACGCCGTCTTCCGAGAAATAAGGCAAATTTTTTCGACTAGAAATACTGCGCCCACCCCGAAAACTACTCATTCAGAGCCTGACACGTTATTGAAGCCAGACAGAGATTCGGGAGTTGGAACTGTTCTCCGTGCCTCCGGTGCAGGTTACCGTGAACGATGATACCTTAGTGGCCTACCATCCTCTAGCCACTCTAAGCGATGGTGCCCCCATGGAGTTCGTAGTGCCCGGAGCCGCCGGCTGCCTGCTGGACCTGAGCCAGTCTTACCTTCACATCCGATGTAAGGTGCTCAAGGGGGCATCGACGACATTGACCGCCGCTAATGCCGTAGCGCCCGTGAATCTACTCCTACTCTCTCTATTTTCCCAGTGCGACTGCGAAGTGAGCGGCAAGCAAATATCCAATTCGGACAATGGGTATGCCTACTGCAGCTACCTGGAGACTCTGCTAACCCACAGTGGCGATGCCGAAAACAGTCACCTTTCGACGCAGTTGTGGAAGAAGGACGTTGCTGGACACTTTGACGAAGCCAGCATCGCGAACGATGCGAAGAACCACGGTTTCGTGCATCGCAACAGTCTCGTCAAATCCATCAAGGTGGTCGATCTCTACGGCAGGCCCCATTGCGACCTTTTCCAACAAGACGGCCTGCTGCTCAACAACGTCGACTTGAGACTGAAACTCACCAGAAGCAAGGATGCCTCTACCCGATGACTGAGGAGGCTAATCTGGACTACAGCGTCAACATCACGAGTGCCGTCCTCTACATCCGCCGAGTCGTGCCATCCCCCTCGGTACTTATCGGCTTCGCGGAGGCGCTCAAGACCAATACCGCCAAGTACCCCATCTGCTGTGTGGAGGTCAAGACTTTCACCATTCCCGCCGGGTCAATCTCGACAATGTCGTGCTCGGAAACCTGCCATCGTTCTGCCTGCTAGGTTTCATCTCGAACAGCGCTTTCAACGGCGCCTACGCCGCAAACCCGTTTAATTTCCACCACTATAACATCAATTATCTCGCCTTGCAGGTGGATGGAAAAACGATTTCGGCCATTACCTACAAGCCCGATTACACCGACGACCTGTACGTGAGAAACAATTTTTCGCTCTTTCAGTCGCTCGACAAACTGACTTCCGACTCGGCGCCCCGTCTCCAATACACCGACTATCCGCTGGGCAATTGTCTGTACGCCTTCGATTTGACCGCCGACAAAAGCCAGGGACAGTGCCACTACAACCTTATTAAGCAGGGAGCTCTCACAGTCGACGTGACGTTCAACCAAGCGCTCACCGAAACCATCAACTAGGTGCTGTACATGGTCCACCAAACCATTCTCAAGATTGACCAGGCCAGAAACGTGTTATACAAACACTAGAAAAATGATGCAGATGCACGAACTGAGGGCCGCGGCCAGACGTCACAGCAGGCTTGGCCCTCATTTCGGGGGCGTGTACGCTTCCGACCAGTTGCCCGAGACACCCTCCCGAGAAGCTTACATCGTCAACCTGGACCCTTCGACGAAACCCGGTAGCCACTGGGTCGCCATCTATTTCGAGAGAAGGAAAGCGACTAGGACTATTTCGACAGCTACGGCTTAAAGCCTCGAAACATTCATATTTTACGTTTTCTCAAGAGAAACTCGACATTCAAAACCTACAATCTCACGACCTTGCAGGGGCCTTGCAGCATCATATGCGGGCAATACTACCTATACTTTCTATACCACAAGACGAATGGTCTCTCCATGAGTCGTGTTCTAGCAAAGTTTAGTCCTATGGCGAAAGACGCCAACGAGCGTCGAGTCGTTAGATTCGTAAAAAAAACATTTTAAATTGGATACGGCTGAGCCTTTCATCGATGCTGACTGTCAACAAACGTGTAAAGCCCTAATCGCTGGGGGGGGGGGGAGATAGAGAGAGAGAGAGATGTTAGTCGGGAAGCCTTTTATGTACTCTACTTTTTATTACATTGTGAAACAGGTCTAGTTTTCTAGAGCTTCACTCCAGCTTTCGTTCACTTTTTATCATTGTGTAACTGGGTCTAGATTCTGGGGTCTTAAAACTCCAGCTTTTTGTTTCCACTTTTTTAACATTGTGTAAATGGGTCTAGTGTTCTGGAAAATTAAGAAAACTCCAGCTTATGTTTTTCTCCGGAGGATAAATCTCCGACTTACACACCAAAATTGTAATAAAAGTGTGAAAAAGGACCACTATAAAGGAGACTGTCATCTTTCTCAATACTACATGGTTTTACCACCACCCGTAGGAAGACCAAAGAGAAGTGTGGTCCGAGGAGGAGTTTGGGAAACTCTGAGCCAACATCCTTTTTACGCACCGAGAGGTGAGATCTCCAACAAAGATTTCCCCCCTCAACAAATAAGGACCACGTCAAAAAAGGAAACTGTCATCTTTCTCAATCCTACATGGTTTTACCACCACCCGTAGGAAGAGCAAAGAGAAGTGTGGTCCGAGGAAGAGTTTGGGAACTCAGAGCCAACATCCTTTTTACGTGCCGAGAGGTGAGATCTCCAACAAAGATTTCCCCCCTCAACAAATAAAGACCACGTCAAAAAAGGAAACTGTCATCTTTCTCAAGCATACATGGT